>JAUCBJ010007243.1:0-152078 GCA_032718475.1 Nemertoderma westbladi
ATCACTTGAACAACGAATTGATGGTTGCTACACAAGGACTACTAGGGCAGCCCTAAACATCAGCTGGAGACAACACATGACAAACGCCGAGCTTTATGGTACAATACCACCTGTATCAACCACCCTCCGTGAACGCAGATTAAGATTCAGTGGGCACTGTTGGCGAAGTAAAGACGAGGTCATACCAGATCTACTTTTCTGGCAACCAACTCATGGAAAGCGTAGTCGTGGACGACCGGCCATAACATATATAGATCAACTTGAAAGGATACTGAACTTATGAAAAACGAAATTGCGACAACTATGAGTTAATCGGGAAGCCTGGAAGGATCTCATTTCCACTGTCCGAGTTCGCTCGACCTAGGAGTAGTAGTAGTAGTACCACTACCAACACTAATAATGTATTAAAGTTCCATTACTTATTGTATTGGCCCATGTGAAGAATACCAGACTTTCTGCCGTTATATTTCACTTTGCAGTTACCCCCATATGAAGAATACCAGGTTTTCACCAATAACATAGGTTACAGAAGGGCTGAATCCAACCAAAACAATAAATGAATTAGTATATGTACAGGTTATAAGACAGAAATAAGCGCTATAAAACACTTAATAAAGATAAATTTAAAAAATTTAAAAATCGTCATATATATATAAAATTCCAATAAAAAGTCGACCGAAAAGTGAAATCCTGGTATTCTTCAGATGGGCGATTGTATTAGTAGGCCTACACCATGGACTGGAATATAAGGTCAAAAAAGTATAATGACACCCCCCCCCCCCCCCCCCCCCCCCCCCCCCCCCCCCAAAAAAAAAAAACTTCGCCAAATCGCAGTGATATTTGTGATTAATTTATTTTTATTTTCTTACATTTTGTTACATCTGTAATAATTTAAAATCCAAATAGTTAGCATATGATGTAATTAATTATAAGTAAAGCGCAATATCTTTGCTTACAAGAACATATGTAATAATGTTATTATTTAAAAAAAAGTAGGTAAGGTATACATTTAATAACACGACACTAACACGACATTTAATAAATGTTAAATTTTTCGCTTCTTGTTAATGGGGGGGGGGGGGGGGGGGGGGGGTGCAACTCTCGCCCCGGGGCGCCACTACCCCTGGATACGCCACTGTTTGAGTGTTTATACATCTTGATCTACCTACAAAATTACATAATATTGCACATTATTTTACTTTACATGTTACACATAATATTTATTCAAGAAAATATGGAACAAAAGTGTACATTTTATCGACTACGTTCAACTTATTCTTTATTTACCGAACTTTGCTTATTGTTATTATGTTTGATTGCAGAGCTGTTGTTGGGGAACTGGACAGCTCTCTAGATAACACAATCGACCTGAAAAACATAAAAGCTGATCCGTTGAACCCCATAGTCCATTAAAGATCCCGCTATGACGAGTTGTTCCTCGTTGGAACCCACCCAGGACATGTGCTTCCTGGTGGACGACCTATCCGGCAGCGAGTCCCAAGGGGCCGACGAGTGGGGCTGTCTCATCGTCCTACCCCGGTACAAGGTCAAGGGATTCCAACCACTGGGTCTCACTCGGGATTCCTATACCTTCGGGAGGGACCACAGCGGCTCAGTGGACTATTCCTTCGAGATCGCCGAGGCCGACAAACTATTCGTGGCCTACTCGAAACTCCACTTTAAACTCACCCGAGTCGTGAGCGGCACGAAAACCAAGGTTATAGTCGAAGACCACAGCAGCAATGGAACCTTTATAAACGGAGACAAGATAGGCAAAGGGAAGACTCGCGAAATATTCAATAACTTCGAGATTTCTTTAGCGAAGGACGACAATAAAGTGTTTATGTACCAAGATACTCGGGAGCAGACGCGCGCCGAGGCTGGGTTGCCGGCGGAAGTTGCGACCCGTTATACGTTGTGCAACAAACTGGGGGCCGGCGCCTGCGGGGAGGTCTTCCTGGCCTACTCGCGCCCGGACTGGGACCGGGAGTTCGCTATCAAAGTCGTACAGAAGCTAAAGTTCTCTATGGGGGGCACGGAGCGAGCCAACCTGGCGGCGAGAGGGGTGCAGAGCGAGGTCGACATACTGAGGAGTCTCGAGCATCCTGGGGTGGTGCGCATACACGATGTGCATCAGAACGACGTAGCCTTCTACATCGTTCTAGAACACATGGCCGGAGGCGAGTTGTTCGATCGTATTGTCCGTAAGGAGAGACTCTGCGAGCCCTTAGCTCGGTTGTACTTCTACCAAATGGCTTTAGCGTTGGAATATCTCCATGATAAGTCGATAATACATCGGGATCTAAAGCCGGAAAACGTTCTGTTACTCGGCGAGGAGGATGAGACCGTAGTGAAACTCACCGACTTCGGATTGTCTCGGTTCGTCGGAGAGCAGAGTTTAATGAAGACTTTGTGCGGAACGCCGTCGTATCTGGCGCCGGAAGTCCTGCGGACTAACAGCGCAGGGAGCGCGGTCGCCGGTTACGATAAACTCGTGGATTGTTGGAGCCTCGGGGTGATCCTGTACGCGATGCTCTCCGGCTATCCGCCGTTCTCGGAGGAGATCGAGGGTTTATCGCTGGTCGAGCAGATAACCCGAGGGGCGTATCAGTTCCACGCCGAGTCGTGGGGCGGCGTATCGCAGTCGGCGAAGGACCTCGTCAAGAAACTTATGACTGTGAACCCGAGACGACGGTTAACCGCCCAGAAGGCCGTCGCCCATCCGTGGAGTCGGGACGACGGGACCGTAGCCAGGGTTACCGAGCTGTGGGCTCGCGCCGCCATGCCGCCGCCCAGTCCCACATCGTCGCCCTCCGGCGGGCGGAGTAAGAAGCGTCAGGCTGTGGACAGTCCGGATCGCGGTAAGGCGGTTCCCGTTAAGCGGACGTCCCCGGACACCCCGCTGCTCGTGGCCGACAAGGTCGGCATGACCTCCTTCGGGAAGGACTTTACCAAACGGTTGGACTTCGGAGCCAATGGGGTCATCTGCGGCAACCGGCGAACGCCACCAAGCGGCGGTAAGAAGAACCTTCCTCTACGCAGTTCGGCTCGCATCGGCAATAAGAGAAATGTCAACATCGACGACTGATGGCGCGACATATTGATCCTAAGTCGTTCCTTTGGTTGCCATGAGATCTCTTAGTTATGCAACGGGGTATGAATGCTTGGTATTATTGCCTTAACAATAAAGATTAAACTGCAATACCCTACTTTCCTAATATTTAAAGGATTAGTCGTCGATAGTTTAATATTTTATTTAGTAAATTTGATTTTAATAATTTCTCGACTGACTCCTTTCTGTCCCACTACGGTGACTAATAATCACTATCTTGCGAACTCAGTATGTTTTCCTCAACACATTCGTATATTAAAGACTTGGTATAACTTAGCCGATTATAGTTGAATCGTATCCTGATATGGAACTCATAATTATGGGATAACGAGTCAGATAGATATAGACTACCACTAGATTGAATTAAGTAACATTGTGATATAGCGAGTTAGTAGAACTACTTACTGGCGGCGTTCGAGATATGCAAAGTAAATGTAACTGGATATTTTTAGTTTTAGTTTGGATATTTTGGGTCGGGATCTATAAGTTTATATAACTTGAAGAGTCCTTCTCTTAATCATTTTAATACGATTGTGTATTGAAATTGATTGAAACTATATAGTATAATAGAATCGATATATAGAAAAAGCAGTCTGATCTGATAACATTATGGGAATTATTTAACATTATGAATTACACTATGCGAAATCGAAATACCGAACCGAAATAATAAATCAATAGTAAACACTAAGGCAACAACCAGTAGCTAACCTATTGAGTATCGTAAACACTAAGGCAACAACCAGTAGCTAACCTATTGAGTATCGTAAACACTAAGGCAACAACCAGTAGCTAACCTATTGAGTATCGTAAACACTAAGGCAACAACCAGTAGCTAACCTATTGAGTATCGTAAACACTAAGGCAACAACCAGTAGCTAACCTATTGAGTATCGTAAACACTAAGGCAACAACCAGTAGCTAACCTATTGAGTATCGTAAACACTAAGGCAACAACCAGTAGCTAACCTATTGAGTATCGTAAACACTAAGGCAACAACCAGTAGCTAACCTATTGAGTATCGTAAACACTAAGGCAACAACCAGTAGCTAACCTATTGAGTATCGTAAACACTAAGGCAACAACCAGTAGCTAACCTATTGAGTATCGTAAACACTAAGGCAACAACCAGTAGCTAACCTATTGAGTATCGTAAACACTAAGGCAACAACCAGTAGCTAACCTATTGAGTATCGTAAACACTAAGGCAACAACCAGTAGCTAACCTATTGAGTATCGTAAACACTAAGGCAACAACCAGTAGCTAACCTATTGAGTATCGTAAACACTAATGCAACAACCAGTAGCTAACCTATTGAGTATCGTAAACACTAAGGCAACAACCAGTAGCTAACCTATTGAGTATCGTAAACACTAAGGCAACAACCAGTAGCTAACCTATTGAGTATCGTAAACACTAAGGCAACAACCAGTAGCTAACCTATTGAGTATCGTAAACACTAAGGCAACAACCAGTAGCTAACCTATTGAGTATCGTAAACACTAAGGCAACAACCAGTAGCTAACCTATTGAGTATCGTAAACACTAATGCAACAACCAGTAGCTAACCTATTGAGTATCGTAAACACTAAGGCAACAACCAGTAGCTAACCTATTGAGTATCGTAAACACTAAGGCAACAACCAGTAGCTAACCTATTGAGTATCGTAAACACTAAGGCAACAACCAGTAGCTAACCTATTGAGTATCGTAAACACTAAGGCAACAACCAGTAGCTAACCTATTGAGTATGTCGCTTAACACGTTAGCTGCGGATTGAGCACCGGTGCACAATTCGTGTTTTAACTTTACTGCGGCAGGTTTTACTCCCTGTCAACTTCTTACTGCGGATTGAGCACCGGTGAACATGACCTGTGCAACCCTGTAGTGCGGAGCTATTTTGGCGTGGCCAGCCTTTAGTGCGGAGGCTATAAGTTGAGCACCGGTGCTCAAATACATCAGATGTTGTCATATTCGGTATCTGTGACCTCTGTATGACTCATATATATATTTTTTTTGGTTTGAGCACCGGTGCACGATCCGCACTACACAAGTGCCAGTGCGGATTGAGCGCCGGTGCTCAATATTTCCACTTATATGGCGGGATTTTTAAAATGCTCTACTGTAGCAGTAGCTATTAGGCCTATTTGATTTAGTTCATTGTTAGTTAAGAAATAACACTGTTAACTGTTAACTTTTCATGTATTAATTTATATTGATTGCATGAGCAAATGTGCTGTCTGTAACAATAACATTGTTATTTTATATTACTAATGTGATGGGATTATTGGTACAGTTTTGAAAATTGTTAAGCCTGTAAGAGTAAAATCATAAAAAATATATAAAGTTTAGATGAAATTCAAACCACTATCTCTGGACTGGACGGAGCTATTGAGATGCGGTTTTTTCTATGGTGGTTCTCCATTGTTTTATAAATAAGTGAATTTGAGCACCGGTGCCCAAAGACATTCCCACAAAATGTAATTAACAAAAAGTAATTTGTAGAGCACCGGTGCACAATCCGCAGTTGAGGAACTGCACGGGAATGTTCACCGGTGCACAATCCGCAGTAACAAAGAACCAGTGGTTTCGGTTTCGGAGCCGCAGCTAACGTGTTAAACGCTCATGTTATAAAACCTCCTAGCAACACCCGTAGATACAACAGCCACCCACTAGGTCGACATAGAGCTTCCTGATTGGTAAATAAGTAGTGAACACACCGCTCCCACTGAAACCTAATAATTCATATTGACTTAGTGCTGGTAGACGGGTAGTGAACACACCGCTCCCACTGAAACCTAATAATTCATATTGACTTAGTGCTGGTAGACGGGTAGTGAACACACCGCTCCCACTGAAACCTAATAATTCATATTGACTTAGTGCTGGTAGACGGGTAGTGAACACACCGCTCCCACTGAAACCTAATAATTCATATTGACTTAGTGCTGGTAGACGGGTAGTGAACACACCGCTCCCACTGAAACCTAATAATTCATATTGACTTAGTGCTGGTAGACGGGTAGTGAACACACCGCTCCCACTGAAACCTAATAATTCATATTGACTTAGTGCTGGTAGACGGGTAGTGAACACGCCGCTCCCACTGAAACCTAATAATTCATATTGACTTAGTGCTGGTAGACGGGTAGTGAACACACCGCTCCCACTGAAACCTAATAATTCCTATTGACTTAGTGCTGGTAGACGGGTAGTGAACACACCGCTCCCACTGAAACCTAATAATTCATATTGACTTAGTGCTGGTAGACGGGTAGTGAACACGCCGCTCCCACTGAAACCTAATAATTCATATTGACTTAGTGCTGGTAGACGGGTAGTGAACACACCGCTCCCACTGAAACCTAATAATTCCTATTGACTTAGTGCTGGTAGACGGGTAGTGAACACACCGCTCCCACTGAAACCTAATAATTCATATTGACTTAGTGCTGGTAGACGGGCCTTAGCGTTTATTCATCCTACACTTTATCTATTAGATTATTTTAAGGAACGTTAATCTTATCAGACTGATAATTAATTACAACCATTGTTATTGTTACTTAAAGGTTATCATCACCGATCCAATACTTAATTAGTTAGTAATAATTATTGTGCTGCTGATACTGTTACCTAGTTAGTAATCATTCAGTTTTATCGTTTATTTTTCTCTGTGGGTTTATTATATTGTGATGTAACTGTAGGAAATGTTTATAGTTTTAACTTGCGCTCTGTGCATCGCCCCGCAATTGCAAGTAATGCGCAATTCGCACGGTAGACTAGACTATGACTCACATTGTAACTGTGCTACCTAGAACCTACCCATTATGACGGTATCAACGCTAAAACAACTGTTTCCAATTGAATCTTCCGTACGCACGTTTATTTTATTTTCAGATAATTTCAGATTAAGTTTGTATATATTTGTTAGTATTAAATTCCAGCGGGTTATAAATCTGAAACAATGTTTTATTTATTTCTCATTCGGGCGATGCTATGTGCGATGGCCAACTCACAAACCCACATCCTTGTTTTCTAAACAATATTTTACAGAAAATTGTCGCTTTATCGATCCCTACAATCTATCAATCCATTTACAGCTTTATTTATAATACCGTATACCGTAATACCGTATAATATATAATAATTTATATTTATAATTATTTATATTTTTAAAACCGCCGTACACAGCAAGCCAAAACACTTTATATGTAGGGAAAACCGTCGTACACAGCAAGCCAAAACACTTTAAATGTAGGGAAAACCGTCGTACACAGCAAGCCAAAACACTTTAACTGTAGGGAAAACCGTCGTACACAGCAAGCCAAAACACTTTAAATGTAGGGAAAACCGTCGTACACAGCAAGCCAAAACACTTTAAATGTAGGGAAAACCGTCGTACACAGCAAGCCAAAACACTTTAAATGTAGGGAAAACCGTCGTACACAGCAAGCCAAAACACTTTAAATGTAGGGAAAACCGTCGTACACAGCAAGCCAAAACACTTTAAATGTAGGGAAAACCGTCGTACACAGCAAGCCAAAACACTTTAACTGTAGGGAAAACCGTCGTACACAGCAAGCCAAAACACATTATATGTAGGGAAAACCGTCGTACACAGCAAGCCAAAACACATTATATGTAGGGAAAACCGTCGTACACAGCAAGCCAAAACACTTTAAATGTAGGGAAAACCGTCGTACACAGCAAGCCAAAAAAAATTAAATGTAGGGAAAACCGTCGTACACAGCAAGCCAAAACACATTATATGTAGGGAAAACCGTCGTACACAGCAAGCCAAAACACTTTAAATGTAGGGAAAACCGTCGTACACAGCAAGCCAAAACACTTTAACTGTAGGGAAAACCGTCGTACACAGCAAGCCAAAACACTTTCAATGTAGGGAAAACCGACGTACACAGCAAGCCAAAACACTTTAACTGTAGGGAAAACCGTCGTACACAGCAAGCCAAAACACTTTAAATGTAGGGAAAACCGTCGTACACAGCAAGCCAAAACACTTTCAATGTAGGGAAAACCGACGTACACAGCAAGCCAAAACACTTTAACTGTAGGGAAAACCGTCGTACACAGCAAGCCAAAACACTTTAAATGTAGGGAAAACCGTCGTACACAGCAAGCCAAAACACTTTAAATGTAGGGAAAACCGACGTACACAGCAAGCCAAAACACTTTCAATGTAGGGAAAACCGACGTACACAGCAAGCCAAAACACTTTAACTGTAGGGAAAACCGTCGTACACAGCAAGCCAAAACACTTTAAATGTAGGGAAAACCGTCGTACACAGCAAGCCAAAAAAAATTAAATGTAGGGAAAACCATCGTACACAGCAAGCCAAAACACTTTAAATGTAGGGAAAACCGTCGTACACAGCAAGCCAAAACACATTAAATGTAGGGAAAACCGTCGTACACAGCAAGCCAAAACACTTTAAATGTAGGGAAAACCGTCGTACACAGCAAGCCAAAACACATTAAATGTAGGGAAAACCGTCGTACACAGCAAGCCAAAACACTTTAAATGTAGGGAAAACCGTCGTACACAGCAAGCCAAAACACATTAAATGTAGGGAAAACCGTCGTACACAGCAAGCCAAAACACTTTATATGTAGGGAAAACCGTCGTACACAGCAAGCCAACACACTTTAAATGTAGGGAAAACCGTCGTACACAGCAAGCCAAAACACTTTATATGTAGGGAAAACCGTCGTACACAGCAAGCCAACACACTTTAAATGTAGGGAAAACCGTCGTACACAGCAAGCCAAAACACTTTATATGTAGGGAAAACCGTCGTACAGAGCAAGCCAAAACACTTTAAATGTAGGGAAAACCGTCGTACACAGCAAGCCAAAACACTTTAAATGTAGGGAAAACCGTCGTACACAGCTAGCCAAAACACTTTAAATGTAGGGAAAACCGTCGTACACAGCAAGCCAAAACACTTTAACTGTAGGGAAAACCGTCGTACACAGCAAGCCAAAACACTTTAAATGTAGGGAAAACCGTCGTACACAGCAAGCCAAAAAAAATTAAATGTAGGGAAAACCATCGTACACAGCAAGCCAAAACACTTTAAATGTAGGGAAAACCGTCGTACACAGCAAGCCAAAACACATTAAATGTAGGGAAAACCGTCGTACACAGCAAGCCAAAACACTTTAAATGTAGGGAAAACCGTCGTACACAGCAAGCCAAAACACATTAAATGTAGGGAAAACCGTCGTACACAGCAAGCCAAAACACTTTATATGTAGGGAAAGCCGTCGTACACAGCAAGCCAACACACTTTAAATGTAGGGAAAACCGTCGTACACAGCAAGCCAAAACACTTTATATGTAGGGAAAACCGTCGTACACAGCAAGCCAACACACTTTAAATGTAGGGAAAACCGTCGTACACAGCAAGCCAAAACACTTTATATGTAGGGAAAACCGTCGTACAGAGCAAGCCAAAACACTTTAAATGTAGGGAAAGCCGTCGTACACAGCAAGCCAAAACACTTTAAATGTAGGGAAAACCGTCGTACACAGCTAGCCAAAACACTTTAAATGTAGGGAAAACCGTCGTACACAGCAAGCCAAAACACTTTAAATGTAGGGAAAACCGTCGTACACAGCACGCCAAAACACTTTAAATGTAGGGAAAACCGTCGTACACAGCAAGCCAAAACACTTTAAATGTAGGGAAAACCGTCATACACAGCAAGCCAAAAGGGGTCATCCATAAATGACGTCACGCTGGACAGGGGGGGGGGTTGGTATTTCGTGATGATTTGTGACGAGGGGGAAGGGGGTGTCCGCAATATCGTGACGTCACATTATAAGTTTCCGATAAAATTACTGTATATATATTAAATACATAATGTGTATACTTATGTATACTATTAAACGTGTATACTATTAACGTGTTTACTATTAAACTATTACCTCTTCCAATGATAACCATTAAAATCTTACCTTACGACCACTACTGCCCTTCCATAATTGGTAAAATTAGAAAGCGTGTTTGTAAAGAATGTCATCTTTTTGCATCTAAATTTTTATTAAAATTCTTACATCCCTTCATGGTAGCGGTAGTTCCAAACCCGTTTTGATTATCAATCCCCTGCGACTACTACTAGGATCGGCATGCTGTATTGCAGCTGCATTTTTAAGAATGCTGTGCCGGCTTGTCGACAAAATTGCGCCGCCACAACTCCATATCACCCATGACATTTGCTAGATCATCCGCATCTTCAAGGCCAGTGTCCTTTAAGATGCGTCTCAAGAATATCATGGGCTGTCCACCATGCTTATTCACTCCATGAGGCTGCCAAAGTACAGGATTATGCACTGGCTGGTCCTCACGGCGAAAGCAATGTCCTGTAAAGCGGAGGCCGATCACCTGCGAACACATACCCAGTAGCTGATGTCCCACCAATGGCCATTATAAGCATGACAGACCACCTGCAGTGCCCATGGGAGCATGTCTGAAAAACTCGTATTACTGTAATTTGTACTGTAATATTAGTTTATATCTATAGTTTATAGTTGACAAATTTATTCCAGATTTATTGTTCTAATAATATAAGAGTAATAATTTAATTTTATATAGTGTGACGTGACATAGGGGAGGGGGGGGGGTGGCCATTTCGTGACGATTTGTGACGAAAGGGGGGGAGGGGGGGTCAAAAATGTCTTTTAAAAACGTGACGTCATTTATGGATGGCCCCAAACACTTTAAATGTACGGAAAACCGTCGTACACAGTTATCGCTAAAATATCATCATTTATATTTTGCGGGGGGGGGGGGGGGGGGGGCATCCCCCCTACTCTACGATTTTTCTTATTTTGTACATTTCTTCAATGTGGTTGAAAATTGCATAGAAAGCGATATACCATCGAAAAGAGAATCATCAAAAGTACATAAGAAATTTGAAAAATTAAAAAAAAAATTGCGCCCCCTAGCGGCCTGCGTCAGATTTTAACAAATCCACTAAAAAGAATACTCCTCCGACAGTTTCCAATTTTATTTTCTTATACAACATTTTTTGGAACCAGCATGTTTATTTTCATCATATTTTTCACGCACTTTTTCATTTACGTTTTCTATTTTTGATAATTGGTAATTTTGTAAAAAAAAAATCAAAATTTTTGAAAAAATTGAAAAAACCCATGTTTTTTGTAAATTTTCATTAAATAATTGGGGAAATATTATTAAATTAAGAAAAGTGCGTGAAATTCATTGAAGCCTATGAAATTACCTTTCCTAAAGCAAAAATGGCAAAAAACGGTTATGAAATGGCGAAGGAGTAGTATTTTTCGTGCGAAAAAATCTCATTTTGAGATAATTGCCTTCAAAGTTCAAACCTTCCCGCGCAAAACCACCTGTATGGGGTCTGGTTGGTTAATAGTGTTTGACAGGAAGGAAGCACACCATCTAGCTAAAATTATATTTATTTGGGGTCGCTGATTTCATTTCCAATGTCAGTATCGTAGGCCCTACGTAAATTGGTTGAAAAATTGGCTAAAATTTGTACTTCCCGCGTGCGGAATGAGGTGTACCGCGCATACAATCACTTTAATACCAAACAATGGTTGTATATTATTACACAGTCCAACATGTGCAAATACAACTAAAATAGTGGTGAAGGTTGTGAAGTGTAGGAAGCACGGAAGGGGGATTTAACATGGACTCTGTATTGATATTAACCATCTTGTACTGTACCTCAAAACAGCCCAAATCAATGAGATAAAGGCTCTTATATGTTCTAATCAGATCGCCCGATTATATATGTGTTTATTTATTTACCGGTAATTATTACATCATCCCTCACATCTTGCGAGCCGCTGATTCCGAATGTCCAAGTCAGTTTTGCATTTCGAACTACAGTTGACTTTTATAGGCACCGACAGTTCTAGAAATTTATTAAATTTTTTGTAAATAACGCACCGGATTGGTTTTATAGGTTGCTATAAAGTTCTAGAATAATAATAATAGTTTTTATTAATTTTTCTACACCAAACCTTATTAGAATTATTAGAAAAGAAATTGTTCTTATAGTCCAGTCAATCTAGCCAAAAAAGGGTGTCAAACCCTTAACAAATTCCCAGTACATCCAAACCAATTTTTTTTATTCTATATTACCTTGTTAATACCCCCAAAAAAGTCTATAATAACTATTTCATAATAACATAATAAAGTTTATTGTTAATTTTCGCATATTACTACGGAAACTAGGTAAAATTATAATCGTATAATTTTAAAAAAACGTTCTATAAATGTTGTTTTTTCCTAAAATTATACTCTTTTCTTAGAAATTGCTCTGATACGGGATTCTAGAAAATATATGTTGCAGTATATTCATATAATTTTATGTACTGTATTATCCTATGGTACACCAATATACCAAACTTGCTACGGTTTCTTTGAATAATGTACTGTAGCTATATATTTCACATTATGCAAAATGTCCAATTGGCACTTTAAATTCTACTCCAGTATTCGTAAGAATTATAACTCTTATTACAAACTGACCTCACCAAAACCCATGCGAGCATCATTAAATTTGATAGAAACGGCATAAAAAAACCTTAAGATCTTTGCGTTGTTTGCCATCTTATTAATCTCATTAAATTTTACTGGGGGGGGGGGGGGGGGGGGGGGGGTGGGGGTACTAGTGTAACTAACCCGTGTCACCATAATTCTGCCTTTGTATAGCTGTTTTGACCAGTGATGTATGTTCTGGAACATATTTTGGACTCATTACATGATAAATTTTTGTGGTAGCTAGTGTTTTCAATGGTAGTTAGTGTATTCATAAAAATGGTACAGTAGCTAGTGTTTTTAAAAATACCAACAAATCGTATTATTATTATGAATATCCATAGTAAATTTGGTTTATCTTTATTTATTTATCAGTGAAAAGAGCCTAGTATTGAAGAAAATAAAATAACGTTATTTCTGCAACAATTTATTAAATAAGATAATTAAAAAAATACAGTAGTTGCACAGATTCGGTCGTATCGTCCTTACCTTATGTTAGAGGCAATGAGTGCGGAAATGAAAAAAACAAGGAGACCTCCTTGTAACAAGTACGAAAAATAGAAAAGAAGTCTCACGACTCATTTCCAGTATAGACCCCTCAGAACTATACTCCTTACAGGCAATGAGATAACTGAGTACTCATTTAACGACCATTTAAGTAACAAAGCAAATATGCGCGCGCCCTGTTTGGTTAGTCCCTTAGCATTTGTGCCAAAACGAAAACTATCCTGGCCCGCCTGCAGGGGAACAACCCCACGACCTCTGGAGCGATATTAATTCAAGGAAATGGATTTAAATGCTACGCAAGGCTTGAAAAAATTGAATACGCGTATTGTATTAGAACACGATCCTTAAAAATACAAAGTATGCTGTCATGTTGTTCGTTCAATATGCTCTAATTAACAATAAACACAATATTGCAATGTTCTAGAGTTAATATACGGAAATAATAACCTGCAGCGAATAAAACTGTAATAATCACTTCTGCCTTATCCTTCAGCAAATTAACCTAATATAATAACCTCGGCCTGCGGCCTCGGTAATTATACAGGTTAATTTGCTTCTGGAACGGCATCAGTGATTATTCAGTTTTATTCGCTTCAGGTTATTATTTCCGTATATTAACTCTAGAACATTGCAATATTGTATGTATATTAACTAGTCCCGTCACTTCAAACTGTACGCACGCATTATGCAAACACGTGCTGCTTTAATGAAAAGCAGCACATTAATAATATAAATGGAAATAATACATTCTGGAATACGGTAATTAAGTTGTTTCCATGTCATTGCTTACTATGCAGCGTTACGAGTAATTCACCAGAATACAAACGTTGTTAAGTTCAGTAGTCCGTCCATATCATAATCATTCTGTAATGGGGATTCTGTCTAACAATGTCCAATACATCGGCTTGTTTATCATAGTCTAAGTGGTCTAATTTCTCGTAAAAATATCTGTTCACACTGTTGACATCATTAACTGTACTAGAGTTTGAGTTGTTGGTAATCTGAAGCTTATTAAGGTAACAATGAGAAGCGCAAATATCTTAAGGAACTACAGTAGGGAAAGGAAAGTCGAAGTGGTTTGGTCATTTAAAGTCATTCGAAGTTTCCTAATGAACAACGTCTCCTTAATGAGAAGTTCGCGCAAATTACGGGATGTTGATACGTTTATATATTTGGAATCCTTGCATGGCCAGATTTCCATACATACATACATACATAAATAACATACATACATCTTGTCGGAAAGTAGTTTACAGTGTTTTGATCCTCTTGGAATTATTTGACTCACTCACAATAGGATAGTTATAAAACCCGAAAATAACGAAAAAGACGAAATTATCAACGAAAATATCGAATTTATAAAACAATCTGCAAAATCTCGCTTTCCAGTACGATAGGTATTATTAGAAGGCACACTTTACATTTTTAAATTAATAAAATCCGATAATTTCGCCCCATTTTCGACTTATTTTGAAAATTTATATTAATTGTAAATTTTGTAACAATTCGTTGAAATGGAAATCCGGCCAAAAATTGAAATTATTTCTTCCTTCCGGATTTATTTCTCAAAATCCGGCCGGATATCCGGCACACCCCTAATTGTTACTTAGACAACGTCGAAGAGTTGTAGAACAAATGAAATGTATTATACACTATTCTAGAACATAAATAAAATAAAAAATATTACGTTCTAGAACATATAGCTAGTTTTATATAATTTAAAAATAGCTAGTAAATTAAATAAAATTGTATTTAAATGAATTTCTGAATACATTTAAATGATTATTGAAAATTGGTAAATTTCTAAGTTCTAACATATAGGCTACCGGTAGCAAGTTTTTTGTCATTAAAATAGCTCAAAGCAAAGCAAAAAAATTTAAAAATTTAATAATATTTAATAATTAAAAAAAAATTATTTATTTTATAATATTGCTTCAGATGATAGGATTTGTTCATTGTGTGCAAGTAACCGTGTTGAAAATGAACTACACTTCCTCCTATAATGTAGCGCTTATTCCGATATCTGTTTATTGTATCTCGGGAATTATTTTTGTACATACCCGTCAATTAATAAAATGGAAAAACTCTATTCATATTTAAACGGGTGTGATTCTATAATTATTGTTAACATTTGGGTTGGATATACTTAAGGCATTTGAAAGACGGGAATTATTTAAGGGGGCGGGGATAGTTAATTAATTAATTTACGGTTATTTTAAATTGTTAATTAAATTGTAATTATCCAAACTATTTATCATCTATATCCGCGATCCGTATTACTATTACTAATACTATTACTGCTTGATTGAAGTATGTGAAAGTTAACATATGTGCAATTTATTTCTCTTCGGCACCAAGGCCATTAATTTGGTACGGCTGTATTAATATATATATTAACAATTTTGATGTTGCACTTACATTTATTCTGTTGATTCAACATACTAAGATAAACTTAGAAACGCCAAGTTGTATGAAAGTAAATTTGAAATGAAATAAGGAATGATGTAAAAAATAATGAAAAATTGTTCTTATGGGGTGCGCGATTTTTTGGTTTTTTTTTGTGATAGGCATGATGTTTGTATGGATTATGATAAGGTGCGCGACGAGCCAATTTCAGGTGCGCTGTCCGCTGTGTACCTGCGCCGCTGCGCGCACATGCATGAACTGCAACCTGGAGAGTGTTAGAGTACAGACCACCCAGGGAACTCTCTACCCATTACACTTAGGTACACCATTACAAATAACAACGAAGTCTCCATATAAATAAACTAAAGTTTATTAAGGAACTCAATGAGATGAATGTGTAGAACTTCGGGGTTGTTTATGTAGAAGGCGTGGGACCCACCCCCAACCACCACGCTCTCTGTACCACCGATACGTTTGAGATTGTCCAATGCGGTGTCCCCTATGTTGTGGTCCTCGGAACCGACCATAACCAGTACAGGGACCCGAATTCGAGAGTAATCTTCCTCTGTGAGGTACTCGGTCCCCACGGGAGCCAAAGCGACAAGAGCTCGCAGTTTGTTAGTCGGTAAATACGGTATCGCGTAATCGCCGCTCATCGACGGTGTTACTATGACAACCCGATCGAGTCGCAGCGCCGCTATCACGTCGCCTATGAAAGCCGATTTATCGGCGGGAGACGAAGGAACGTCGATGTTAGCGGACTTTCCGTAGCCCGGTAGATCGATAGCCGCCGACCGGTAACCACTCTCAGACAGTACGTTAAGTGTCCCCAGTTGCAACCAAGTATCCACGGAATATTTCATTCCGTGTAGTAACAACACCGTGACGGATTTCGCCTTGGTTGATTTCTGGGCTGGTTGTGTGACCGCATACACTTTGGAGCCGTGGATATCCAGGTAAAGCGACTCGATTTCTGTGCCGGTTTCTTTATTACTGTTTGCCATGATAAGAGGAGGGCTTTCCTCTCTTCCCGATCGATACCACAGCACTAAACCCAGAGACACCAGCGCAATAATAGCGACTAGAATCAACCGTTGTACTTTGGACGCTGTGTAGTTGGTAGGCATTTGGTTAACAACTAGTATCAGTTAATTTGTAAAGACGGACTGTCATCGCGCTCTCAGTCGTGAGTCATAGATCAGTCGATTTCGATATGCTGTAAGCATACTGCATACTGCAGTACAGCAGTATCTAGAAGACTGGAAGAGTACGGCAGTTTTGTAATTTTTGCCAGGTATTGCAGTCTTTATACTCTAACAGCAGCAAGCCAGTATGCAGTAGTGATCAACTATTATTATTAGGTCCGATTATTTAGAGCAGCAGTAGTTCCAGTACTCCTCTACGGGAGTCCATGCTGGGCTCTATCTGCTGAGGACACCAAATCTCTGAATGGCACATTCACAAGAATGCTACGCCGGGTTCATTGTGTCAAGTACAATGCACACATCTCCAACCAGACACTATATAACATTGGAGGTGTCTCATTGGTTCACCCAAGCTTGACACTAGAACAAAATCGCCTCCGCTTTGCAGGACATTGCTTTCGCCGCGAGGACCAGCCAGTGCATAATCTTGTACTTTGGCAGCCTCATGGAGTGAATAAGCATGGTGGGCAGCCCATGACTTTCTTGAGACGCATCTTAAAGGACACTGGCCTTAAAGATGCGGATGATCTAGCAAATGTCATGGGTGATAGGGAGTTGTGGCGGTGCAATTTTGTTGACAAGCCGGCACAGCATTCTTAAAAATGCAGCTGCAATGCAGCATGCCGATCCTAGTAGTGATCAACAGTTCAGCCTCCATAAATTTGGCAGTATGCAGTTACGCACGCTTGCATGGCCTTTACTAGAGATCGTTACGGATCCAACATAAAATTAACGAGACAACTAGGGACGTGAAAAGGGAGAATACCAGATTTTCGGAAGTTGCACGTTCGTGGGGCCTTCACGCAGCGCGAGACTCAGTTATGAGATACAAATTAAAATTGAGCTATTCTATCACAAAATAGGTATTTAATAAATTTAACCAAACCGCCAATAAATCAAAGAGAGGAAAGTTCATCCCCTTCAGCCCCCTCTTAATCTGCATCACCCCAACCCAAAGGCGCAAAGAGGATTTATGACAGGCGGGTATGGTTTGACAGAGAATAGGCAGGGTTTTACAAGTAATCTATTTTTGGCGTGGAGGCGACCCAATTTGTAAGAAATATTACAACTGAAATATTATTAAATTAATTTTCCATGTCAATACATCAACGAATTATTTAGCTACAGTAATTCCAAAGAATCACCATTAAATACTCTAGCCAATCATTTTGCGAAATAAACAATAAGCAAGCTGTATTATTAGTCTGGCACCTTTCGCTGCATGTACAGTACAGCTGTATTATTAGTCCGGCACCTTTCGCTGCATGTACAGTACAGCTGTATTATTAGTCTGGCACCTTTCGCTGCATGTACAGTACAGCTGTATTATTAGTCTGGCACCTTTCGCTGCATGTACAGTACAGCTGTATTATTAGTCTGGCACCTTTCGCTGCATGTACAGTACAGCTGTATTATTAGTCTGGCACCTTTCGCTGCATGTACAGTACAGCTGTATTATTAGTCTGGCACCTTTCGCTGCATGTACAGTACAGCTGTATTATTAGTCTGGCACCTTTCGCTGCATGTACAGTACAGCTGTATTATTAGTCTGGCACCTTTCGCTGCATGTACAGTACAGCTGTATTATTAGTCTGGCACCTTTCGCTGCATGTACAGTACAGCTGTATTATTAGTCTGGCACCTTTCGCTGCATGTACAGTACAGCTGTATTATTAGTCTGGCACCTTTCGCTGCATGTACAGTACAGCTGTATTATTAGTCTGGCACCTTTCGCTGCATGTACAGTACAGCTGTATTATTAGTCTGGCACCTTTCGCTGCATGTACAGTACAGCTGTATTATTAGTCTGGCACCTTTCGCTGCATGTACAGTACAGCTGTATTATTAGTCTGGCACCTTTCGCTGCATGTACAGTACAGCTGTATTATTAGTCTGGCACCTTTCGCTGCATGTACAGTACAGCTGTATTATTAGTCTGGCACCTTTCGCTGCATGTACAGTACAGCTGTATTATTAGTCTGGCACCTTTCGCTGCATGTACAGTACAGCTGTATTATTAGTCTGGCACCTTTCGCTGCATGTACAGTAACCCGACCCACAGTCACATATTTGAGTAGTAGGTTCCCATCTAGGCAATAGCAAGCACTCCAAGGAATGATACCTACATAATTATATTGGGAGGTGCACCTCTCCAACTTCCATGGAAGTAGCTGGAGAGAAGGCTGGGGATTTTAATTACGTTTAGTAGATCAATTAAAAACACATTTCTTAAAGCAAATCACAAGAACAAATTATTAAAAAGTATAATGGAATGGGGTATGGGGATTACAGATGTATAATTTTTAAGTATAATTATTTAAATCTTATACTGGCAAATAATTAATTTCAATTAAAGGGCAGGCAGAAAAAATCTACAATTAACTAATTAACTACTTTTATCTTAGCTTTTCGAAGGCCACACCATGACCTACTATAACAGTTATAGTTATAATAGCTGTTATAGTAGGTCATGGCCACACGCAAATTCAGCTGGGAAAATTTCTAAACTTTTTCCAGGCTACATGTGTACCAAGTTTGGTTTGATTTCATTGAAAATGGGCTGACTTAAACGTTTAAAAATTGGACGGGATGGACAGAATAACAGAACAACAGACACACCGATTGAGTTAGTGGTACCCGTATGCTAAGTTCGTTAATTTGTGGTGCGCCTCACAAACCAGCATTATCTTCTTATTCTCCCATTCTCTCTCTCTCTCTCTCACTTACACTCGGAAATCAAAACGTTACAATGAGTTGAAAATTAAGTATTAATTATCTGATAATTTACTTATGTACATATACATACAGTAAATATAATACAATTTAAACGTTTTAATGCATCTTGGTTATTGTAAAAAAAAGACGAAACAACAATTATGCAAGTTTCAAAAATACCAAGTAATGTAAATATTAAGTTGCAGTAAGTAAATAAATAGTTTATAAATAGTTATGTTCGTAGTTGATAAAGAACAGATACGTGGATTGGCATATTTTTCAGTTTCGACAGCAACCTAGAGATATTCATTTGCCATAAAATATTCATCAGACTTAATGCCACGGCCACGGCCAATAGTCATTTGTGATCGCGGGGATTGTACCGGTGCAGGATGTGATGGAGGACCATGACTGCGAATCGTATCCAGACTACGACGGATCCCCCTGCCGATATTATGTCTGGGCAGCCTCCGAGAGAGATCCATACTGCGGCGTAGCCCCAGGCCAATATGGCGGTGGACCTGCTTGATGGGAACATGTGGCTTAGCGTATGGGTTACTGGACGGCGTCGCAACACTGCAAATCTTAAGAAATATAGTTATAGACAGAATTAGCGCGATAACAATAAGAATGGCCGCCCACCATTTTTGTTTTGCCCATTCTAAAATATTCGTGTAAGTCTTTTTACTCAATAGCATTGATTTAATCTTCGATAGCGGTCCCATTACTTGTACAGTCCGACACACATCAAGTAAATCGCAATAACCATGTTCTCCAGCCACATTGCAGTCTGATCCCGTGCTCAATTTCCAAATCTTCTCGGGAGATTCGTAATCATTATAAGCCCCACATTTAGATTGGCTATTATCTTTGCAGCACAATAAACAGTGTTCTTTCAATGTCACAATGGATTTGTCTGACTTGCCGGCAGCGCAGTCGCAGGGTAATTTATTATCTTTATAGCAGATTGACCTGATGCATTCACCCTGGTAACAGACTCTGGATTTATCTCGCCCGCACACGGTTACATTATCAGGGAGACTATCAGGATCGGGACATTTAGCATGGAGTCCATCACATGTAGCCTCTTTCTGGCAATCATTCTCGCCGAAGCATATTTTCCCTTCATTCTTACTTATAATTTCGCATTTATCATTGCAGCATGGACCTTGACTTTTGTCACACATTTTTCCTTCAATAAGTTTACAACGTTGCGCTTTATTGTCGTCGTCAGCGGGTACGCAGCATCCATGTTTGCAATCATCGTCACCCTTGTTCCCACAATCGCATTCTTCATCGTTTTCCTCTTCCCATATTCCATTGCCGCAAATGTTATAAGATTTGGCAAGACATTTATACCTATTAGGACTAGTCAAGACTAGGCTAATATTACCAATCGAACACGGTGAGAACTTATTACTGTTTTGGTTGCCTTTGGATGCCATGTAAAACATTAGGTATTTACCCCCACGCCCTTCGTCCGGTATGCATGAGGCTGGAATGTCATGTGGACTTCCAAAGCTGTGTCCAAACTCGTGTGCCAAGGTTAGTTCGGTAGTCCGGTCACTCTGCGGGTCTCCATTGTTGAGCGTCGTGACTAGTCCAGTGTTAGGACTTATTGATCCCCGTGTTCCACAAATGCCAGCATTGCTGTTAGGCTCGGCTGTATAAGCTATCCCCAGGGTACCTT
The DNA here is from genome assembly GCA_032718475.1 of Nemertoderma westbladi. Taxonomy (NCBI): domain Eukaryota; kingdom Metazoa; phylum Xenacoelomorpha; order Nemertodermatida; family Nemertodermatidae; genus Nemertoderma; species Nemertoderma westbladi. The sequence goes on from JAUCBJ010007243.1 coordinate 21,189, forward strand.
GAAAGTCCCGGTGCGTAAATAAATAAGCGAGGCAGTATTCATTAAAATAATTTTCCTTCGCAAATAGATTCAATAACGCAGTAGCGCCATAGTGAGCATTGAATGGGTTACCAGGTTGTTCGGCAACTTTTGTTGTGTTGATGTCTAAACGTTTGATGGCGAATCCGTAACCTGTGTTGCCGTTGAATTCTAATGGATTAAATATCTCCTGTGCAGCCATAATATATTTTACGATCTTGTTTTTTATTAAATGTACTTTAGCACCATGAAAGTCCCAGAACTTATGGTCTACCATGATATACAACTGACAAACCGTTTTAGGGGTAGATTTACGCTCCCTATACTTATTGACCTGATCACTCGGAAGATCGCAATCTTTGCAATAATTGCTGTCGGGTTTTAGGAAACCAACAGATTCGCGAAAGTTGTGCTCAGTAATGGACAATCTATCTGAACCACAATATTCCGGATGGAAGTTGTTTTCATCGTCTTCTTCCTTATAAATGATGCTGTGAAAGCCATAACTTTCAATTGAATCGAAGTATCTTTCAGATGAATCAATCTGAAAGCTATCAGATTCTGTAGCGATCCTGCCTTCAAATAACCCATCTATTATAGTCCCAAACACTGGAAGACTATAGTTTACAGACCCAGACGTATTCCGGAGATATCCTCTAAACGTGAAATCTGTGTTTAGGTAAGACACATTGGATCCAATGGCCACAACGGCATCTTTACTGAAGATATCGATGTAGGGTTGAAGTGAAATGTTGAAGGAGCGTTTGTGCGCATGAAACGATATCTCGATTGGTTCTTGGTCAATACCAATAGCGCGTTTATTTCTTTGGAGAGACAAGCGAATGATTTCAGTGTCGTAGTGTAACTTCTCGAAATGCTTCACATATTTCGGTAGTTGCATACATTCCATAGTTGGTAATGAAAATATCATTATAAACATCATTTCAACATGCGTTGTAACCGAAGCCATTCCCGTTAATAATCCACCAATGTGTGTTCTACTAACAGTATAAAGGTAGCTGGAGTTTTATGTAGCTTTTTCGGTTGTCCTCTATTTTTTTGGTAGCTAGTATTTTTTAATGGAGTGGCAATACTAAAAAGTAATACTACAGTATAGCTACCATTAAAAACACTACCTTGTTTAAATGTACCGGTACCACATACTTTAGCAACATAAAAACTCTAGCTAGCCGAAAATTGGGAACAGTTCCAACATTTTCGTTGTTTTTATTTTCATGCGTCTTTGTCAGTTTTTTTTCATGATAATGTTCTAGAACGTATATTGAGTGTTCTAGAACTTTGCAAAATGTTCTAGAACATTTTAATTATGAATTTTTGAGAAAATAATCTTCTTTTAAAAAGAAATTATTGAAAATATTGTTAAATTTATTATTATTTTATGCCATTTTGCCTGTTTTTTTCTATTGATAAGAGTTCTAGAACATTTATTAAATGTTCTAGAATTGTACCAAATGTTCTAGAACATGTACCAAATGTTCTAGAACATTTTTCTAGAACAATTTTCGATAAAAAAATTCTAGCATATTTGTTCTTTTAAAAAAATATATTAAAATGATTGTTTAATTAAAAAAAATTGGAATACAGAACAACTAACCATAACGATAGCATGCTAGAACATTATTTAAAATGTTAGCTAGGGCTAGTATTGAATACGTAGGCCTACACTATAATGGCATCAATAGTCAATCGTCGACATCTTTCGACATCTATTTTTTCTAGCTATAATTATAAATGATTACTTGAGTACATAAAAATACTAGTAGATATATATATATGTTAAATATACAAAAAAAGTAAAAGCTAAAAATAAAACCAAAAATATCATTTTTTAAAAATGATCTAGAACAAAAAATAATATGTTCTATAATATTGTTCTATATTATTGTTCTATAATATTATTTGACAAAAAAAAATAATTCTAAATACCCTAGAATACTTCACACTATCTTTAAAAAGTAGTAGCTAGAAAACTATACACATTTTAGACCAAAATGAAAATGTTGGCACAGGCACGGGCACGTTTTTTTTATTTGGTTTTTCATAAAAACAAACTAAAACTTACTAAAACATCTATTCTAGAATATATTGATGCTATAGAAATTACATTAATAAACTTTTCATATAGATTTGTTTTTTTTTTTTAAATAACTTGTTTTACTAGCTAGTAAATAGTACTAGCTAGTAAGAAAAATTAAAAAACTAGCTACCATCTGAATGTCAGAAGGTCAAATAATAATTCTGGAAGAAAAACACATCATGATAAAAGCCATTTCCATAGTAAAAAATCTGGTCAAAAAGTGGGTACCCAGGCCATACTAATTCCGTCAGAAACTGCTTAAATATAGTTAGTAATTTTTTTTAAACACTAGCTAAATTAAAAATACTAGCTACCATAGAAAAACATCATATTTTAATCAATAACTTACATGTTCTAGAACATTTAAAACAACAAAAAATGAAAACACTAGCTAGAATAAAAATACAGTTAAAAATCTAAAAATAAAAGTCAAAAATTTGTTTCATAACCTAGCTTGCATAAATATTGTTCTACAACAAAAAATATTCGTTCTAGAACATAGAGTTTTATTATAATCAATAACTGACATGTTCTAGAACATTGAAAACTACAATACAAAAAGTGAAAACACTAGCTAGTATAAAAGTACAGTTAAAAGGTACTAGTGTGTTTTGTGCACATCCCTCCCCTCAAATTTTTAATACTAGCTAGTTTTTGTTACTTTTTTAAACAAATTGTTCTAGAACATATTATTGTCTATTCATTTTATTTATTAATTTTGTTCTAGAACAAATAATCGTTGTTCTAGAACAAAATTCATTTGTGAAGGCTTTTACGGGAGACTGACCTACAGATGCCGTTACGAGTCTGTCCGTAATTCTTATGAGTGTTATCAAGTGCCTTGGGGTACCTGCCGCACAGCAGGAACACTCACGAATGTATGGGTGTATATATATATTATCTAATATATATATCTGATCTGAATGTACAATCAATCACTGTAAGTATATAGCTTCGGCGCTTATAAACTGCTTCAAGGGAGTAAAGTGACAGTTACGTGTAAACCGTTCCGTTATATTGTGTTGTTGGCGAGTAAATGTGCGTGTGGCTTACATATATTACAGGTAGGACGCTATGTTGGACTTAGTGCGTGGTAAGCGCACAATTCACTCGTGCTGCATACATAGCGTTAATAGATTATAGTTACTAGTTGGGGAATAATATTGCAGTACTATGGATGCACACATTCTCACTAAAATGAAACGAATCTATTACAGACAGGGCGCAGTCAGCACTAACCGTGTGGAAATCGAGTTGGTTTGATCTCTGGTCTTGTATATTCATCAACAATGGTAAAGTAATAATAGTAAATAATAATAATGCAATAATGTATGCAACAAGCTACAATACATGCAGCAAGGTGAAATATCACGAGTCCTGCAAGTTACATGACTCGTAACAGGATTAATATGATGTTAGGTTATGCATGAGAGTAATGGGATGAACATCGACTATATAAACAAGCAATACTGCAAAAATAGAGACAGAATATACCTGTACCGGCAGTTACCAATGAGAGTTCAGCACTACCACAATTGCTGCCAGGCAACATATAAACAAGGTTCACGGTGGTATACAACATGAGTTAGGCATAAATATCATACGCACAGATAAAAATATAAGATTTCGATATGCAGTTAGCCTGTGCAGCAAAACTGTTCCCTAAAATTACGTACAAGTTCAACAATCGTTCTATGAGTAACACAATATTTAGTTTTTTCGGGAATTTGCATGGAAAAGGGTATATACAATCTTTCAACGATCAAAGGTGACGTCGATATCAAATACTCGCTACTTACAATTAAATGCGATAAACAATCTAACTAAAATTAAACGAAATTAATTAAGATATTAGATAAACTTCCTCATATAAAACAATAAAGTTCGTTGAGTCAATTCTGGTAGGACTAAATAAGTATTAAACGCCCTTTCAAACAATATTAGAGTTTGATATATTTACAAATATGGTAGGTAGGTAAATTAATCGACGTATGTAGGTCAATTTTGAGTCATATTATCCTTCAAATATAAAAATACATAAATTCAACACTGTAATATATTGAGTTTCATTCTTACAGTAAGAAATACATATTGTTCATTATTTACAAATATGATAGTTTTACAACGTACTTAGCTGTTGACGAACGAGTACAGGGATTTTATAAAGTTTGACAGGCTAACTGGTAGTAATCTTATATCATCGCTTCCGCTTGGTATGCATTAGGTATACTTTGCATAAATAGTCGTTTCCTCGTCCTCGCAGGAGCTTGGGGCGCGGGTAACGTCACATCATCGCTTGAAAGCGTCTCGTTGGGACCCCGGTGATATCTACCTCGTCTGGTGTCGGCGAAGTCGGATGGTCGGTATATGTCCCGGTGGAGGTACTAGGCAAGGATAGGAACTCAATGGGTCTCGTTGCACCCGAGTCGACAGCCGGTCGACGGATCTCTAATCCCGGAGGAACAGCTAAGCGCTTCCGCACAGCAGCTTGCACCGGTCCGGAGGGGACAGTTTGGGTAACGACACCAAACCGGGTGAGCACGACAGAGGCGGCTACTGAGGTCGCTTCTAGATGGATTGGTTCCTCCGCTTGGTCGGGGGCGTCCATAACGTCAGTTTGTATTTGTCCAACAGAGAAACCAGGTTTAATAATGGGCCTCTCGATCACCGATTGATGGAGATTGGAAATACATATGTCCCGGAATATGGCGAAGCCGCCGCTGGCTAGCTCATCCGTTGCGGAACGACATAACTCTTGTTGAGACAGCAACTTCACGCGAAACTGACTGTCAATGTTGGCAAAGGGGGTCAGGAAATGCCGAAAGCATTCGAAGTTCAGGAATTTACCGAGTTCATTGAGTTTGGCAAGTTGTGTTCGCAACGGCAACAACAACGGGTGCGCTCTCAACGTATGGCTACAGACATCCGCAAGCCATCCAGATAATGCTTGGTTTTCGAATATGAGGTACATCACCAATGAGGGGTGCAAGGGAACACTCATGAAACTATATACGGCACCAGGGGCAGTGAGTGGTCCCTGAAAGTAATAAGGCAAATATGAGTCACCATATAAACTTTGGAATACGTCTCGCGATCGGTCTCTTTGAAGTTCCACCCATACTCCTGAAACGCGATATGGCCAGAGGACATACGGTCAACTCTGCTATATGTATCGTTAGCGTTACGCCGATACATGACCCGGAAGAAGCCGCGGGATTGAGCCCAAGGAAGGATAACTTGTGTGCCGTCAAAGGGATATGTCGTGGACAACAGGGAAATCATCTGTTAAATCCCGATATATGGCTGAACCGAGTTTATAAATGGATTCGTCCAATATAATGTCCAGTACGGGTTGTGGTAATAAAGTGGCATCTATTCCCATGGCTGGGTGTTTGTTCGTGTCATTGACGTAAGCCTCTGCTTTAACAAATTGTTGATGTCTCGCACGGCGTTGATAGGCGGTCAAGGCTGGGAAAACGCTGTTGGTACTGCGACAAGTACGCGTAAAAACGTGTGTGGCTCCAGTGAGACTGCGGATATGAATCAACCGAGTTGAACTTAGCTCATGATCTGGCACCGAGCCCTTGTTGTCATAAATCATAACGCCGTAGCTATGAATAACATTGACTATATGCGACAATTCAGAGTTAGCCACTTCGGTGGTCAGTTCTAATGGTTTCCATAGAGTATCTAACGAACAGGGTTCTCCATGCGCTATCCTTATGGATTCATAGCTAGGCATCTCATTAGTATTTACATTTGGTTCGATATATTTCAAGACATCCTCCAGGAAGGTTACATCCAAGTTCCAGTGTACGAGGCGACGGTAATCCATAAATGTCTCTAAGTTAAAGGGTGGACGTGGACTGGCTTCTATTGTTACTATGTTATAAGGTTTTTTAAATGAGTCTAATTTCACCAAATAATCCAAATGTTGATGTAAAGCCTCCAGTTCCTCAAGGTCCAAGGGGTTCACCAATGGTAAGAATCGCATATCCCATCCAGGGTGTTCTGGTTGTATAACGTAATGTTGTTTAAGCATCAAGAACCGAGGATGGTCTTTAATTCCATAGAAGGGATAGTACAAAGGACGACGCACTACATTTATACCGTGGACCTTTTCCCGAATTACGTCGGCTCGAGTGCGAGAAGGGGGAACTAATTCACCATCCACACGTAATGGTTCCAAGGTAGGCGTCTTTAACATCGGAACATCGGCGAAAGCACAAGTGGTTTCAGCGGGCTCGCCAAAGATGCATGGTTGCTTGGTGCAGAAGACCTAGTGCTGCATGGAAGGGTGAACGCAACGTTTAGGCTGAAAACCTTCCATCAAAGATTGGACATAAGGTTGGCGGTATACGGTGAGATCGGCATCCTCCAGCGCTATCGCTTCTTCCTCACGCCGTTCTTTCTCTCTAGCCTCAGCTTGGAGATTGGAAAGGAAATCCGAGAAGGATTGTAGGTCTCCGTCAGTGATGCGGGCTCTCAATGTATTAATCTCTGATCGGAACGCAGTGTTGTCCATAGCCTCCAACAAAGCGAGTTCCGTCAACAAGGTGCCGGGGGGGTGGGGTGGGGTGGGGGGGTGGGGGGGGGGGGGGGTATGACTACACCTGGTGTCAACCGTTCACCTGGCGTTACGGCTCAGGATGTCCCAAATCCTCTTCCGAGTCCGGGTGGAACTAAAGGGGTTATCACCGGTTCCTCTCGGGGAATCAGTTGTTCCGGTAGAATCATATCTTGGTATTCGGAGTAGTCCTCACCTAAAGGGCCGAAATCCTGGGGAAGAACTGGAGACGGTTGAACTTTAGGAGCTGGAGGTCGCACTGAAAATCATAGGACGTCAATGGGTAAACGCTCCATTTTACATAATTTCTTTAAGGCTCGTTCATCCACGCTGAATAAATCATGCTCATATTCTCCATACGTGAAACGCGTATAACTGTGCTTAGGGCAACGGGGGTGATTGACCGGTCGGCCCCATCATGCATGGTCATCATGGTTTACTAGTTGGTTAGGGTGTGGAGTGGACAGTCATCACAGTAATACCATAATTTAAAGTCCTGGCGACTTATGTGTGGAGATTGGGAACCAGATTTGCAGTAGGCCTACTCCTCCATAGCGTCGAAACGATCCGGCAACACGGGTAAAGGTCTAGCTGCGGTTAAGTACATCATTGTCTGGTACAAGTGCTTGAGTTCCGCTATTGGATTGGGGTGGATGCCTTTAGGGTAATGGGTTTGCTGGGTTTGGGCTGCAACCACATTTAAATACGTTTATCGGAGGAACGTAATTAAGTCCTCAAATCTAGCCGCGTTGTTGCTAGCTTCCGCATCGTTCACTGACATGGTGTCCCGAATTGCATCTTCCTTATCCATCTGGGTGGTATTCTCTCGTTGTCTTTGCACATGATAGCGCCACATTTCCATATCTTGCCGCTCATGAACATCTTCGGAGTATATGAGGTTGCTTGGATGTTTATATATAATGAATGGTTTGTATGATCCATCGATGTTGGTGTATCTGTTCATGAAGGCGCGGTAGTGAAGTTGTTCTGATATCTCTACGGGGGACATTAGCGGTTCTGTATACTGTTGTGGTGCTCCGGGTGTCAACAGGTCCTCCATCATCTCTCTCATACCTCGGCAATATTCCTCTGAAAGTTGTTGTCGCTGCGTATTGATATTGTCCATTGAATCATCTTTAGAAGTATCCACTATTGTTATTATAAATAAGCAAATATATTATTAATCCAACAGAAGTGAACCAATGAGTCGATAATTATTATGGTTATTTGAGTTTATATAGGGTCGGCAGTGTCAAGCCGCCCTTTATCCCCAGCCCGACACGGACCCGAGCTGCCCCTGCCCACGTTAGCGCCGCTATGTCTATTCCCTATCCAACAGGCGTTGAAGAACGGGTGGAAGACGAAGCGGCTAACGTGCAGGAAAGGCTCGAGGCCGGTCTCTCCGAGGGCTATTCGTCGGGGTATATCGACTATTGTAGTGCGACTGCAATTAGTCTGCAATAGGGTTTCGGTTCGCTACAGTAAACACACGGAGAATAGTTGTTATTCGTACTATCATGCAAACTAACACACCCAATGTCACAGCACGTGTAAATGTCCGTTACAAACTTACTATTTCCCGAATATTGATATTTGTTTCCAGGGATACTCATTAAAATAAATTTAAAGGTATTAAATTTAGGAATTTAGAAAATACGATAAAATTCTAGAACTTTGTTAAAAGGGTTGCGCGAGCGACACACCAGCATCCAAATGTTCTGAATTAGTTATTAATGTATCGAAGATCAACATTCGGTAAATATAGCGGTAGAATATGATATTGCTAATTCACACAGATCTGGGTCTACTGTGATATTATTACGTCTTTGTTGGTTGTATTATTTAATTTATTTACTTGGTTGTGGTGTTGTCTGTATAGTATCGGTGTTTATACTATTGTCGTATTAATGTCGTGGTTAAAGGGTTGGTGGTATTAAACTATTAATAAATAACATAATAAATGTTTACGCGATCTGGTGACTTAAACTAGGTTTACTCATCCCTTGGGAGAGAGCCACTAAGTGGACCGCGACCGTTCCCGTAATGCATATTATTACAGTGACTTGAACGGATTTATATGGATGTGATATTGTATTAATCAATATCAACCTATGTTGATTCTTGAAGTTTCAAGCTAAATAATAATTGACATCTCTTACTGTACTCTGGCGATTGACAAGAAGCGGGAGTAGTAATTAAGACTCTGCATTCAAGTGTTATTGGGCCGTCATAATACAGCAAGACCAAGGTTTGTTATTGTCATGCGCCATGTTTAATAATGACTTATCATGACTAGTGTAGTTTATTATAATTTTATTTGTTACTCCCTTTGTACTAGAGTTATACAAGAAGTGGCGGGCCGTCTCCGGAATTTACCCAGAGTTTGGTTTAACCGAAATAAAGGATATGGATTCCGCATTCAATTGTATTACCACCATCATCATACAATTATTAAGGGTTTTGGTTGGCTGCGCGTCATGTTTAATAATGACTTATCGCAACATGTTGTCAAAGTTGGGTTCAGGTTTTATGCATCGTGTGTATAATGACTTATCATGAACCTGACTTATCAGGTCAGGTCAGGTTGTCTAGGTCATTGATCAAGAAAACTTGCCACCTCCATGCAGCATAAAGGAGGTGCCACCTGTAGCTGCATAGACCCTCTTACTAGGGCAAATCTGGTCCTGTAACTAGGACCCCCTTCGTTCTGGGATAAGGACGCCCTTGGTCCTGGATTAAGGACCCATATACTTGGCTGCAGGGGTATATGGCCTGACCAGGCAGATGGTGATCTAACAATGGCTGGTCAGGAGTAGAGTGTTCTCATGTCCACTCTGAGAACACTTCACTGCGACCTGCACCTGGCAGCAAGGGTACAGGGCATGACCCAGCAGATGAGCTGCAACAGCCAATTGTGGGTCATGTGCGCCAGAGTAGATATGGGTGATGGGCCTCATATCTGACTCCATTGCGACACCCACCCTGTGGAATGGCAAACCAGGGTGTGGTATTTGCCCCGAGAGCTGACTCGGCAAAAAAGCACCCCCCAACCCCCACTATGGATTACATTAGCAACGCGGAGGTCCGGCCACTAGAGGCCAGTGGAATTACCGGACACAATCGGCCTCACAGGCGTCAGTTAACTCCTGACCGGCTGCCTGTCTCACCCCCTACTGGAGAGAGAGCAGCCAACAATTCTTTGAGTCCCTTTCCTGATGACCTTTCTGGTCCAAACCCTGGGTCACCAGGAAGGCCAGATTGTGATGGGGAGAAGGATTCAGGAGTTGGAGGTTACTCTCATGTTCCACCCCGACCAACAAAGCCATTGGTGAATCTGAGGCAAGTCACAAGACTAGCCTCAGTAAACACCCTAACACTCGGGTCCCCAATGCGACAAGGTGAGCTGACTGCCTTGGCAGATAAGCTTTCTCTTAGCGCAGTGGGTGTTCAAGAGCACCGAATGCAGACTGGACAGACTGATGAGGTTCTGATTAAGGACATGGGGGGCGGTTGGCGACTCGCCCTCGCGTCAGCAGATGATAGTGGCAATGGTGGAATTGGTCTATTGATGAATCCAACTGCACATGCAGCATTGGACAATATAGACCAAATCTCTAACCGCATCATCCGTTGCCACTTCTCATGTTCTGGAAGACTGGCTAAGAAGTTTCCTAAGGTGGTTCTGATTGTGTGCTACTCTCCAACTAGTGTTGCCCCTGTAGAGGAGGTGGAAAATTTCTACCACAATCTACAAGCAGCTACTGATGGAGTGGATCAGCATGCATTCTTAACATTCCTGGGAGACTTTAATGCAAGTCTGCATCAATCACATACATCGCCCTGGGTCTATAGCAATAGTGTTAACCGAAATTCTGTCCATCTTCAGGATTTTATCTCTGGAAATGGATTGTTTTCGGCTGGAACCCAGTTCAAGAAGCGAACTGGAAAGCTATGGACTCATAGTGGACCCAGTGGTCACAAGTCCCAGATAGACCATATTCTGTTTCGTAGGAAATACAGGAGCTCTATACAAGACTGTAATGCATTTACACTTCAACCCTTCTCCAGTGATCACCGCCTTATTGTGGCCAAGGTAAGACTTAGTCTGCGTGCTAGCAGAACAACGAAATCTGCCTTGCCGCGGCATGACTGGTCCTCTCTGTTGCAACAGCCAAGTGTGAGATCCAGCTTCACACTACAGCTGAGCAACAGGTATGAGGCTCTTGCCTCTGAGGCGGCAGATCACTGTGAGGGCTATACTGCCTTTACAGAAGCAGTTAAGTCAGCAGCTGCAGAAACAGTTCCTGTATACCCTCGAAACAGGAAAAGGGCCCCCTGGACTGACAACAAAATTCAGAAGTGCCGAAATGACCTTCATAAGGCGCAGAAAGAGTCCCGGCTCAAACAGACTACAGCAGCCAAGAATGTAGTTAAGGCTGCATCTAGGTCCCTGAACAGGCAGTACTCTGCTAATCTACAGGAGCTAATAAACCAACAGGTTGATGCCATCAATGATGCTGACGACAGCAGGCAATCATCCCAGGCATGGAAATCGATCAATCTGCTTACTGGGCGGAAAAGCCAACCAACCACCAAGGTTAAGGCTGAATCACCAGCCGATCGCCTCAATGGTTGGAAAGCCCACTTTGAAAAGCTCCTCAATAATGACAGGGTATTGCCTGATAACTTTATAGAAGTAAAAGTGTCTGAGTCTGTACTCCCAGATATTCCCATTGGCGATATCTCCTTTGCAGAAGTGAAGGCTGCTGCAAAGAGCATTAAGACCAATCGTGCCAGTGGAGTAGATGGTGTTCCCCCTGAGGTCTTTAAAATACCTGAGTGTTTAAAGCTCATCTATCCCATCATAGTAGACATGTACCGAACAACAAGAGTCCCACAAGAAATGAAAACAAATAAGTTGGTGCCAGTTCCCAAGAAGGGCAACCTAACACTCTATGGTTCTTTTCGGGGAATCTCATTGATCTCGATTGCTGCAAAGCTATACAATAGGATTCTATTAAATCGCATCAGGGATCCCATTGAGAGACTGCTCCGTGGTAATCAGAATGGGTTCCGTAAAGGTCGTGGGACCATGGAGCCCATTTTGGCACTTAGAAGGATAATTGAAGAGTTATCAAAAAAGAAAGACAGGCATCTGGCTGTTATCTTTGTTGACTTCTTCAAGGCCTTTGATTCAGTCTCTCGCTCACGTATGTTCAGCATACTTTCATTATATGGGATTCCTGATGAAATTATTGCAGCAATCAGATCAGTATATGATGGTTCGACAACATTTGTGTCTACTGTTGACGGTGACACAGAACCATTTGAAGTGTTATGGGGCGTCCTCCAAGGAGACACACTTGCACCATTCTTGTTCATTATTGTGGTTGACTATGTTCTACGCATGTCCTTAGATCATTATAATGATGATGGGGTGATGATAACTCCACCTACTGGCTCCAGAAGTCGAGGAAATCCTGCCAAGTACCTAACTGATCTAGACTTTGCTGATGACTTAGGAGTACTCTCAGAATCATTAGAGGGAGCCCAACGGCTCCTCAGATCATTACAACATGCTGCTTCTAGTGTTGGTCTTTTTATTAACTCCAGAAAGACCAAAATTCTGACAGTTAACTTTGAAAGTCCTCAGCAAGTCTCTGATCGGATGAGCATAAGCTCAAAGGATGGTATGCTTGAGCATGTGGACGACTTCTGTTACCTGGGATCATGGATCCGGAAGTCAGGTGAGGACCTTCGAATACGTAAGGGAAAGGCATGGGCAGCCTTGAATAGGCTTTCCAGGATTTGGAAGTCACCGAGAATTAATCGGAAACTTAAGGTCCGATTATTTAGAGCAGCAGTAGTTCCAGTACTCCTCTACGGGAGTCCATGCTGGGCTCTAACTGCTGAGGACACCAAATCTCTGGATGGCACATTCACAAGAATGCTACGCCGGGTTCATTGTGTCAAGTACAATGCACACATCTCCAACCAGACACTATATAACATTGGAGGTGTCTCATTGGTTCCCCCAAGCTTGACACTAGAACAAAATCGCCTCCGCTTTGCAGGACATTGCTTTCGCCGTGAGGACCAGCCAGTGCATAATCTTGTACTTTGGCAGCCTCATGGAGTGAATAAGCATGGTGGACAGCCCATGACTTTCTTGAGACGCATCTTAAAGGACACTGGCCTTAAAGATGCGGATGATCTAGCAAATGTCATGGGTGATAGGGAGTTGTGGCGGTGCAATTTTGTTGACAAGCCGGCACAGCATTCTTAAAAATGCAGCTGCAATGCAGCATGCCGATCCTAGTAGTAGTGTATAATGACTTATCATGAACCTTCCACTTTTCTTAATAATATTCTAGAATGTTCTAGAACTGAGATCAAGTTTCATGCACTGTGTATATAAAACAGTTTATCATGAAACATCCCACAGTACTATTGTTTATGTCATTTTATTCATAATTGTTCTAGAACTAAGATCAAGTTTCATGGACCGTATATAAAACGATTTATCATGAAACATCCCATAGTCCTATTGTTTTTTGGGACGGAAGCGATGTAAGGATAAATTATGTTAGCCTGTCAAGCTGAATATGTGGCATATTTTTTGAAAACATATGGGGGTCCGTGGTTAACGACACATAACCCGTTCCCACGCTTGAGTGTGATATGCAGCGCAATCAAACGTTCCAAGGGAGTTAACTATTACAACAAAAAAAATGTCAAGTCTGTCGGCTTGACTTCTTGCTTGCCGTAGTTGCCAGATTCTTCGCGTGCCATCTCTAGCAGGCAGAGGCGGCCTATAGGACGGTTGAGTCTCTGGGGGACGAAGTTTAGCTTGCCTTTCTCCCTCATCACTACTAGATCCACTGATCTTACTAGGCCATCCGCGCTGATGTGTGTTTCTACTATGCGCGCTGTCTGCCAATATTTCCGTGGGAGATCAGGATCCACTACTAATACCATGTCTCCTACTCTGGCGTTGTCTTTCACGGAAAACCATTTGTTTCTGAGTTGTATGCTGGGAAGATAAAATCGCTCAAACTGGTTTGCGAATCAGTTTGACAGTAGTTGAGTCATCTTCCAGGTCTGTCGCAATAACTCGTCACCGTCGTCAGGTGTTGAGACTGGTAACAGCACTACTTTCTTTTTCATCAGAAAGTGGGCTGGTGTGAGGGCCTCTAGCGCTTTGGGGCTGGCCGAAACGGGCATGAGGGGTCGACTATTCTGGTAAGCAGTGACTTCCTCTAAGATAGTACGGAGTATCTCGTCTGTTAGGTAAGCCTTGCAGGGTAGTATGTGATGAAAAGCTACCTTTACGCTACGAATTAATCTCTCCCAGCTCCCGCCCCACCAGGGTGCATTTGCGGCATTAAAGGTCCAGCTGGAAGCGGAAACCTTCAACAGTTCATCAACTTGATCCTGGTTCCACTGTTCTATAGCGCGTGCTATCTCGTTGTTTGCTCCTATAAAGTCCGTTCCTTTATCTGACTTTATTGTATTGCTGGTGCCGTATCGACTGATTTGTCTACGTAAGCACAGGTTTAAAATGTTAGCTAGGGCTAGCTATAGATATAACTATAGACTATAGGCTATAGCTATAGGCCTAGATATAAATTACTAGCTATAATTGTAAATTATTACTTGAGTACATAAAATTACTAGATATATGTTACCTGTAATTATACAAAAAAATTGTTAAAAAAAAACAAAAAAATACAATTTTTTAAAAATGTTCTAGAACAAAAAATTATATGTTCTAGAACATTATTTAATAAAAAATTAATTCGAAATATCCTAGAATACTTCCACTAACATTAAAAAGGAAGTAGCTAGTAGACTAAACACATTTTAGAGCAAACTGAAAATGTTGGCACATACGGAACTCTAGCCGTTATAAATAGTATTAAATTTTATTAACAAAAAATTTCGAAAAGTTGTCGGATACTTTTATGCAGGGTGGCTATGTAGACACCCACAGAAAGTTTCAGACTAATTGCTCAAAAATTGTAGAAGAAAGTAGGGTTTTGAAGTTTACAATTTCATGAAAAAAATATTTGGAGATAATCGACCTTTCATTATACATACAGTAGTAATAGTAATTTCAATAGGATTCCCTAAATGGAAATTGTTATATCTTAAAAACTAAAAGAGCTATTAAATAGCGATTTTCAGATTTGGAAACACCATTCAATGGTTCATTATAAATGATAAAAAAAAAATTTCGACATATCTTGGACCAAAATGGTGTACCCCCCCCCCCCCCCCCCCCCCCTTAACTTAGGCCTACTACTATGTTAAATTATTAGTTGTCGGCTTAGGCTAGCCCTGATCTTATTAGAAATAAATATTTAATTTCGCGACAATTTTATTCAATAATTTCGGAAATTTTCTTATAGAAAAGCAACGCCTGGCTAATTTTATCTAAAATTTGGTACCCGCTGTTATTTTTTTGTGCTCTTTATATTTTCGACTGTGTTCGATTGTGTTCGGCAGTTTTTGGAGTGTGTTCGGGTGTGTTCTACTGTGTTCGCTTGTGTTCTGTAAGAAGATCTATCCACATTTTTATAACATAAATCATTGTTACCGTGCAGAAGAAAATGTAAACTGTTATACAGTAATATCATCAATATTTTTGGTCATTAATATATTCTGCAATAGTTTAGACCTGAAATATCAATGTTCTCACATTTTTTTATTATTACTAAAAGATACTGTAGCTATTAAAAAAACACCAGCTATCATAAAAAACATATATACTAATGTTCTATAACACAAAAAATGCAGTATTTTTAGAAATTAAACAAAAAATGTAGGGCCTAATATATAATAAATCATGTATCAAAAATTAAAACAAAAAATTACTAGCTAGTCGATTAGCTAATGTTCTCAGTTGTGTTATTTCAGTAATTCGTATAATATTCTGATAATAACATGACTACAGGTATAGTAAATCACATGCAGAGAGAACAACATAACGATACCGGTAGGTATATAACACAGTAGAGATAGATCCCAGTGCAAACGGTAGTTGCATTTAATAACAATATCGTACCAATTTATTTTTTTTTTATTTTTTTATTTTTTTAACTCCTATATTTGATTACTTTCAATTTGATAGGGATCTGATTTATCCGATGCAGTTTATTCCGATACATTTCTTAAAGGTAGTGCTATTTAATGCTTCCACAAATCAGTTAAAAGTTCAATAAAGACACGTGGGTCACTCAAGATCCGAGAAAGAATAGCAGATGCGGAACTCTTGGCTTTCGTTAGGGTATCTGCCAGCTGTAGTTTAGTAGGAACCCATTTAAGTAGTTGAATATCTCCAATACGTTCTTTAATAAATGCAAAATCAATTGCAAGTCGCTTCTCTTGAGGAATTTTTCCACTGACAAGGTCGTAAACCAACCCTTGATGGTCACAATAGTAGTAGACGTTTTTAACTTCAAGTTTTGTGATATTCTCAATGAGTATCTTGATATATTGCCCAATATCAACACCCTCGACTAATGCATATGTTTCAGATGACAGTGTACTCTTCGTCACTCTCCTGGAGCAACGGCTAGACCAATAAACTAAGAATTGTCCCCAAAATACATAAACTGCCAATCGTGAAGGATTTCCGAATGCTGCATCAGTAAATACATGAAGATCAGGAAATTCATGCTCAACGCCAACAGATTCTGACGACACGGGTAGAAATTTCAATGTAAAGGATTCCATTTGACTTCGTCTCACTTGTTTATTCAAGAGTTGAATATCGCTTGTTGTTGGCTTCGAGACTTGTGAGAGCGAGCCGATTTGAAATGCCAAGTCAGGGCGACTATTTGAGACAATCCACATAAATTTTCCTAATAATGCACGAAACATATATTCTAAGTCGTCATCTGTTGCCAAATCGATTTCGTTGAGAGTTCGAATGTACTGGGTTTGAGACAATTCAAAACCACCATAGTCTAACTTTCGAATATGTACTCCAAGAAATTTAGTCCAACTGCTGCCAATCTGAACAATTTTACCAACTTTTAGCAATGTCTGCAGACCATCACAAACTTTAATCACTGATGATGGTAATCCAGCAACTAGAATATCATCCACATGTGTGGTAATAATACCACACAAATTTCCTTCCTCGTTATATGTCATGTACATGGCTGGATCAAAGAAACTTTGAATGTTTCCCAGTTGACATAGATTGTCTTGAAGTTTCAAGAACCATTCTCGTGAAGCATCGGAAAGGCCGTAGACAGCCTTCTTTAATTTCCAGAATCGAGGAGCATCAACGTTCTGAAACTCAACAGGTGGTTTAACATATACAGATCTATCTCTTGACAAATTACCACTTTGTAAGAAGGCAGTTTTTATATCAACAGCCCATATATACCAGTCAAATATGGTTGCCAAGGATAACAATATTCTCACTGAGAGACGGTCACAAGTTGGTGAGAACGATAAAGGGGTTTCTTTGTCTTCAAAGCCCCTTTTAATAATTTTTTCATGCCCAATTTCTTTTTCAGTAATCACCCATCTAGTACTCATCAAGTTTGCATTTTGCGGTAACTCTTCTATTTCTTCAAACACATCATTCTCTCGCCAATTTTTAATCTCAGTTTCTTTAGCCGTTTGAATATCACCGAGTCCATTCAAAGATGCTGTGTAACCAAAATACTCTGGTAGTTTATTTTCCCGCCTAGGATAACGGTATGTTTTAGGTTCTTCCTCGCGATCACCGTCAGTAAATTCTTGATTCGTAGTGCTTGTATTAGTATCTTCACTACTGCCATCACATTCCTTAGTCACATCGTTTGAAGTTGTCTTTGGCGACAGATCTCCAGTTTGATCAAGGCTAGATCCGTTATTAGCGGGATCAGAAATATTTGAGCCATTGTTTGAGTAAGATTCGACATCATGGGTAACAGGATTGGAGTCATTATTATTGCAAAAAGTAGAAATATTTTCCTGAACTGCAACATTATCATCATCGCATAGTTTGACACGTGATCTGTGTATTCGGAGGTATCTCGACCCATGGGATACAAGTACTTCAGGTCCATCTAGCGCTACAACTTTAGCTGGTCCATGCCAACTTTTAGAAATCATAACATAATAATAGACTAATGAACCAATTGAAATATTTTTACTGGATGGTCAAACATTCTTCAGAAGAGAACGGCGAATGCGATCAGAAGTATCAGCTTTTGTAAACGAATGTGATCAGAAGTATCAGCTTTTGTAAATTCTTCACGGACCTGATTCAATAATTTAATGTGGTTGGTTACAGGCTGACTAATAGACATTACATTATCTATTGCACTGATGTTATCTGTCAAAAATCCACTGATGTTGGGTCCTCTACCCCACATGATTTGATGAGGTGAAAAGCCTAAATGATTGGGCCATGCATTCTTAATAAATGCAGCCATTCTCAATATCTTATTATCACTATAGTCGGGATGGTCAGATTTTATTCGACTGTAGATTTCCTTAATAAGTCCATTATGTCGTTCTGTGATACCATTACTGAATGGTGCATATGGTGCAGTAACATTGTGGGATACATTCAATTTGTTACACAACTCTGTAAAACTGATAGCTGAGAACTCACCACCATTATCAGTTAGTACAGCTTTATTAGGTGGTCCTAATAGATCACACCAACTGTCTAACAAAGCCCGTTGTACACTCATTGATG
Source organism: Nemertoderma westbladi (assembly GCA_032718475.1). Taxonomy (NCBI): domain Eukaryota; kingdom Metazoa; phylum Xenacoelomorpha; order Nemertodermatida; family Nemertodermatidae; genus Nemertoderma; species Nemertoderma westbladi. The sequence goes on from JAUCBJ010007243.1 coordinate 39,579, forward strand.
TTTTATCTGGTAAAGTAGAAATTATACTAAAACGAGAAAATAGATTAATGATTTGAAGTACAGGAATGTTACCATTTGTGAAAAAGATATCCAACCCAATAATGTCATTACATGTTGAGGAAAGAGGCAGTGAAACGATTGGTTTGGATGGCTGTCTCTTGGACAACTGACAATCTGAGCAGTTGTCTGAGACTTTATTGATGATTTCATGCACATCTTCACTTACAACTATGCCGGAGTCCTTGATTAATTTGATAAGGGTCTGTTTTGACGGGTGTGCAAATTGTTTATGAATTTTTATGATGTCATCCCTAGACATGCCTGTTTTTGAGATCAGAACAGATTCTTTTTGAACTAAGGTTGGTTTGGACTCGTTTTTTGTTATAAGTGTAGGATATGCTTCGTCATTCATTAGCTCCTTTTCTGCTGTCTCCTGGCCAATAGGAACCAGTGGAATTGCGCAATGTCCAGACTTCAATTCTACCAACTTTACATGAGCACCTTTCACCGTTGCAGTGTTAGCCGAAATATCAAGCAGAATCTCTAGTTTTGCCATTGTTGGGCGTGATAGTAGCAAAGGTAATGAAGAGCCCTCTATGATATCTACAGCAACTTTATAGATAACTGAACCAAGAGGAAGGTGGAGTATATAATTCTTCTGAGCTGATTTTCTTTCTCCACCCCCAAAGACATATATTGAATGACTTACAGTGTATGTCAGCTGTTGTGGAAACACTTGTTTGTACTGGTTTAGCCACTGACTACCAGCAACAGTTTTAGTACATGCTGTGTCCAATATAGCATGTACTCCAGTAAAATCAGATATTGAATTAGGTCTAGATCTTGTACATGTGTAAGTTCCATTAATTTTGTTTTCATCCAGCTTTACTGTTAAAGCGCAGTTGTCAATGCTATCATTATGATGCTTTAAATAGAACACATTATCATCTTTACTATGTTCTCTATCAACAATATCTGACGCTTCCTGGTCTATATCATCATGGGGGCAAACTTCTGATGTGTGAAGGACTGACTCACAAATATGACATTGTGATCTATGTGGACAGTCACGTTGAAAGTGACACTTTGAATCACAAACTCTGCACCGATTGAATTCACTTGGTCCAGATTTGAAAGTTACTTTGGATGTACCGCCACTTCCATGACTATAATGTTCAGTAGTCGTACTGGTACCACTGTTATTACCAGATTTATTGTTACTAAATTTGTTAGATTTATGTTTGAATGAACGGTATTTTGCTGCTGATGCAACCATAGCAAGTTCAGTTTTAATCTCTGTAACACCATTTTGGGCCGATGACATGCCAGAACCAATATCTGACATTATGCGTAGTAGATGGCGTTTCATATCGTTAACCTCTAGTTTGGCTGTTGCAAGAATCATTTTTCGTTCAGTAGCATCTAAGTTTGCTTTATGTAACATCTCTGCAGCTAATATAGTGTCGTTAAAATTTAAATTGAATTCTTTAAGAAGTGAAATATAACTTTCAAATTTAATGATGAACTGGCGTATATTTTCAGTAGATTGGCGTTCAAAGTATCTAAACTTTACAAAATTAGTGTAAGCATCTTCATCGTGATCTTTAAGAAAAGTAGTGTCTAATGATTGAATAAGAATATCGACACCATCATCTTCTGCCAAGGACTCAATATCCAAATCTAGCGCTTTGTCCTTTGCAATGTTACGAAGTGACAATATAATATTAGCAGCACGTTTGTTCTTAGGAACCTCTGTAACAGTCTGCCACACCACAATTTCTTTCTTCCAGCGACGGTAGTTGGAATCAGATAGAGATGGATCGAATATTGGTGGAGAAACTCGGTAGTGATTGTGATTAGAATTGTCGGACATTATGTTTATTGCTTACAAACAGTTAACGGGATTGAGTATATCGAGTTTTAGACTGTAATACTGTAGGTACTGTCGTAAGGCTTCTCTATATTATCGGTAGCCTTATGTAGGTCTTGTTACCGGTAAAATATCAGAAGTAGTGCAGAAGGAAGACTGTCATAAGGTTTCTCTATTATCGGATTATCTGTAGCCTTATGTAGGTCTTGTTACCGGTAAAATATCAGAAGTAGTGCAGAAGGAAGACTGTTGTAAGGCTTCTCTATTATCGGATTATCGGTAGCCTTATGTAGGTCTTGTTACCGGTAAAATATCAGAAGTAACGCAGAAGGAAGGCAATAGCCGGACAGTTTAATCGAGGATTAGACAGTCAGTAGGTACCGGTACCTACCGGAAGTTCTGTAGTACAGCAACAAAAGCTGGATAGCGCCATCACGCAATACTGCAATAGAAGATGCAGGAAACTTGCGCCATCACGCGAGCGAGAATGTATGAAAGTGCCATCACACTCTCAACATAAATCAGTGCCATCACACTGTGTAGTGCCATCACACTATGAGATCGATGAAGCTCTGCTACCATTTGTTATTTCAGTAATTCGTATAATATTCTGATAATAACATGACTACAGGTATAGTAAATCAAGTTGCATGTTCTCAACATTTTCAGTTTGCTCTAAAATGTGTTTAGTTTACTAGCTACTACTTTTTAATGTTAGTGTGAAGTATTCTAGGATATTTCGAATTATTTTTTTATTAAATAATGTTCTAGAACATATAATTTTTTGTTCTAGAACATTTTTAAAAAATTGTATTTTTTTTGTTTTTTTTTAACAATTTTTTTGTATAATTACCGGTAACATATATCTAGTAATTTTATGTACTCAAGTAATAATTTACAATTATAGCTAGTAATTTATATCTAGGCCTATAGTTATAGCCTATAATCTACTGTATAGTTATATATATAGCTAGCCCTAGCTAACATTTTAAAAAAATGTTCTGGAATGCTATCGTTAGGGTTAGTTGTTCTGTATTCCAATTTTTTTTAATTAAACAATAATTTTAATAATTCTTTTTAAAAGAACAAATATTCTAGAATATTTTTTTTCGAAAATTTATAATAAAGATGATCTAGAACATTTGGTACATGTTTTAGAACATTTAATAAATGGTCTAGATCTCTTGTCAATAGAAAAAAGCAGGCAAAATTGCATAAACAATTTTAAAATTGAACAATTTTTTTAATAATTTTCTTTTTAAGAGTTAGTAATTTATTTTCTCGAAAATTCATAATTAAAATGTTCTAGAACATATTTTTTAAGTTCTAGAACACTCAATATACGTTCTAGAACATTTATCAAGAGAAAAACCTGACAAAAAAGCATGAAAATTTGTTGAAAAAGAACAACGAAAATGTTGGTGTGAGCGGATTCAATTCCGCCTCACTATCCCCATAAAGTTGGGAAGAGGCGCCCTTTTTCAGCAATATTGGAGATACGAGATTAATAACAATCAATCTCGTATCACACCCAATAACGGGACAACATACACCCCAAGAGCCACACAAAGGGAGGTTAGAGGTCAAACCACCTCGAGAGGGCAGATAACCAACAGCGGGGGGGGGGGGGGGGGAAGCACTCCCACAGAGGTGAGAGGCGTGAAGTGGGTTATAGGCCAATGGGAGACTGGGAGAGCATCCGCTAAGTAATAAGGCCACAGTACCGTAAGGGTGATTAGATATATTATCAGTATATTCACATACCAGTTTAGTTTACTCAGTCACTCAGTGCAGACCGGTGACATTTCGCACCGTCACCGTCACTACAGTACAACATATTATATTATCAGTTATACTACCAATTTATATTCTGTCAACTGTGTTATCATATATTATCCGTTTATTCAATCTATAACAATATCAGAGCGATAACGACAAACTATCTTTCTCAATTACACGGTGACGCGTAACTTAATAAACCGGTCGGGATCCCCTGATCCCGTCACAGTACGAAATCCCAGGGACCACTGTAAACTGTGACTGCCAGCCACCACAGAAAGAAGTAAAGATGAGCACAGAGCCCCGAGATTTAGAGGGAGAGAGGACACCGCCGCGGACCCCGGACGATACCAACGAAACGATCCGCGAGGCCGCGACGCGACGGTATCGACCTGCGACGCCGGATTCGCCGACGAGAGACGATCCGGCAGCCCAAGCGGAGGGCGGCCGTCTACTACAAGGAGGGGACGAGTCGACGCACGACGGCGGTCGAAGTACCGAAGTCGCCGGCCAGCCACAGGCCGAGGGCGACGGACGGCCCACCGGAACGGCGACGGTGGGGCCGCCGGTACGACGCCGAACCAGGAGAGGAGGAGGAGATGTCGGCGACGAGGACGTCGGAACCAGCGATCGGCTTCGACGGGCCTACAACGCCACGAAGAAACAGCTCAAGGAGGCCAGAGAGGGAGCAAAGGTAGACCAGGGGAAGTTGAGCCAGCGACTAGGTGAGTCGAATAAACATTTCAGATACCTAGTTCGTTTCGGGCAGGGAGAACTGGCGAGTGAGAGAGCGAGGGGGGTCGCCACCGAACTATTCGAACTGTGGCGATCCGGGATTATGGAGCCCCAAGTAGTGTACGTAGGGCCGTATTTAGTGGATGCTAGGGGAATTAAGTTAGTGGGTTGGGCAGATCCGCACGAGGGCGAACCCGAGGTTAACCCCGAGGATTCGGTCTCGTCGGTTAGCGAGAACCCCAGAAAGCGGGGGAAAGTTAGTAGGACAGAGAGGCGACGGGGGTCCGTCACGACCGATAAGTCCGCTACATCCTCCGCAAAAGCAAGAAGGGTGTTAGAGATAGATCTGGCGTGTCAATTAGACATGGTGGTGCTAGACCAGAAAGAATTAGAGAGGCAGTTGGATGAGGGAACTGCGTTGTTAGAGAAAGAGAGAGAGTTGGCGAGGGAGTGTAGAAGCAGAGGGTCGCGAGAAATTTAGAGAGTGAAGAGAGAAATGAGGAGAAAAGGAGCGAGAGCGAGAGAGGAACGACGTAAGAGCGAGAGGCGAGAGAGGCAAAGACGAAAGAGCGAGAGCGAGAGAGGAGCGAGAACGAGAGAAATAATGAGCGCAAGGAGCGTGAGGCGAGGAGGGTCGAGAGGGTGGCGAGAGAAACAGAGTTAGGCGAACCAGAGTTTGCGAGAGGATAGAGAGAGAGAGAGAGCGGGAAAGCGTATGCGGGATGATATGCATGCCCGGTTGAGGGGGCTTATGCAATATCAGGCCAAACAGAAGCGCCGACTAGAACTGGCGCAGTTGGGACTATCAGAGAGTGAGGCTGGCTCGGGTAGTATTTACGAGGAGCCAGAGGTTATGGAAACGTTTGTTAATACCCCACTTACAGGGACCGGACGACAGACCCAAGACTGGTGTAACCGTACGGGCGGGGGGGGGGGGGGGGGGGGGTAATAATAATACGTTAGAAGACGTTAATATTAATAGTACCGTAGTAGACAACCCTAATCAAACTTTCATTCCAGGAAATAATATTTTGCCCGATAATAATAATTTAAATCCGAAGATCCTAATTTAAACTAATCCAAATAATTCAAATAATAATCTAGATTCGAATATACAAAGTAATTCAAATAATTTAAATTTAAATACGCAAAATAATCTAAATAATAATTTTAATTCAAACGAACAAAATAATCCCGATTCTAATCAAAATATACAAAATAATTTAAATAATAATCCGAATTCAGTACAGAATAACTCTAATAATTTAAATAATTTAGAAAATAATATTGATAATGGTGCTATTAATATAAACGCGGCAGATGTAGGTGGCCCGGCCAACGAGAGCCTGCCAGGCCACATAATCAGTCGCAGGGGGTAGCGGGGGTGAGAGACCCCGACGGGAGCCTGGAAGGCCACGTAGTTAATACGCAGGGAGTAGCGGGGGTGAGTCAACCCGACGGGAGCCTGCCAGGCCACGCAGTGATAGAGGGAGAGGCGGGGGTGAATAGACCCAGCCGCAGTAGAGATAGTGCGTCGACTAGAGAGGGGCGTAGAAGCGAAGCGAGAGATAGTGAAGTGATAGGTGGCGAGTGGGGGGGGGGGGGGGGCTACAGGAGCCCCACAACGAGAGATTAGCGGCGAGAGGGGGGGGGGGCAGAGAGTGTCCCACAGGCGTCGGCGGACAATGCGCGGGGCGAATTAGGTGAACCGCAGCACCCGGCGACGGAGAATAGTAGGGGGATTACGAATATCCCCAGCGGCGTGCGACCGGCTAGAGAGAGGGAGGTTGGCGTCGCGAGCGGGCGAGCGACGAGACGTCGAGCCCAGTCAGAAGAGGGAAGAAGAACAGTGGAGTTTAACCGGGAGGTCGACGAGAGATCTCACGAGCGGGGACGCTATACTGAAGAGAGAAGAAGAGAAGAGAGTGGAAGAGGCGTCGCTGCGAGCGACCGGAGAGCGAGGACGGATAGCGAGCCGTCGGTAGTAGAGATGGAGTTGGAGAGTCAGTGGGGTCGAACTCCGGGAGATTGCCGTCGTCCCGGAGAGACGCAACCTGGCGAGGTGTACTATACGCCGAGAGAGGGGTACAGGGCGTACCGGTACGAGGACGAGAATAGGAGAGGGGATCGAAGAGAAACTTCCCGACGGGATATAGCTGCCGATCGAGGGTACAGTAGTCGCGGGGAGGACTTCTTGGATTATTCGAGAAGGTTAAACTTCGGTCCGGAGGGACACATACAGACTGCAGGACATACTGTAGGCCTTACTGCACATACTATAGGCCATGCTGGGAGAGATAGTGTAGGCGATAGGGTAGCGCGACAATGGGATTAAACCCGGAAGTCGCGGAGTATATACCGGTAGGTAGGCCAGAAGTGGATAGGCCTATACCGGTACCAGCACAGCAGTATGACTATAACATGCAGGGACATAACATATATCCCGGGTGAGGGGGAGTTATTGCAGATAGGTGTATGGGCCCCAATATATTAACATCAACCCCAGTACCAAACATAACACCGGTGGGGGGGGGGGGGGGGGGGCAGGGTGACATTCCCCCATTACAGTATCGGCAGTATAGACAACCAAGAACAAGAAGGATTCGACGAAGAGAGTGGGGTGGAAAGTGAGACGAGCTAGAGGGGGGGGAGATGGGAGGGTGCCTGATGGAGGGGCGGCCCTATAGGTTGCTGAGTGGTCCAGTAGGTTGGACAGAGAAGGGTACAGACGTGCCGAGGTGTATGCATAGGTGTAGGAGTACCTCGTATGAAGTATGAGAAGTATGAGCACCTAGGTGTAGGAGTACCTTGTATGAAGTACGGGAAGTATGAGCACCTTTGACGGCACTGAGGGCGTCACGTATGGAATTGAGGGGGAGCATGTATACATAACCATAGTTGAGGGGTGCAGTGGTAGAGGCGGGCACAAAGGGTGCCAGGTTGTAGAGTAGTAAAGGCGGGCACATAGGGTGCCAGGTAGTTAGACTAGTAGAGGCGGGCACTAAGGGCGCCAGGTAGTAGAGTAGTAGAGGCGGGCACAAAGGGTGCCAGGTAGTAGAGTAGTAGAGGCGGGCACTAAGGGTGCCAGGTAGTAGAGTAGTAGAGAGGGCACAAAGTGAGGGGGGGCGTATGTACGCATGCCATAGCCGAAGAGTATGGAAAGTGCGAAACCTGTGGGCGCTGAGGGCATCACGTAGTGAGCAGTAAGAGGGTAGGTAGTACCGTTAGTTGGGAGTAGGAGGGTACGTAGTACCATGAGTAAAGTTAGAGTTAGGGAGTCAGAGGGTACATAGTACCGGTAGAGAGTTAGTCGAGTTCGTAGAGTTAGTAGAGGTAGAGAGTTAGTAGAGGTAGAGAGTTAGTAGAGGTAGAGAGTTAGTCGAGGTAGAGAGTTAGCGAATTGGGTGCGTTGAACTGAGCAGGGCACGGGCGTGATGACGTGTTTGATGCAAGAGCAGGGTATGTTAATTAGGGTGTGCCAGTGCCAGGTGCCGAACAAGAGGTGCCGGGCACAAGAAGTTAGGGAGAGTGGTAGATTGACGTACCACGAGAGTAGTGGGAGGGTATGTAATACCGAGAGTTAGTAGAGTTAGTAGAGTTAGTAAGAATTAGTAGAGTTAGTAGTTGTTCACATAATTAACATACCCACTTTTACGGCACTCAGAGCGTCATGTGCAGGCGAGAAGATGTAAAGGGGATAAGATGTAAAGGTAGATGTAGAGGTGATAAGATGTAGATAGAGTAGAGGAAGTAGATGCAGAGATAGATTTAGAGGAAGTAAATAAAGATGGGAGAGATGCGTGATGGAGGGGTGGCCCATAGGTTGTTGAGTGGTCCAGTGGGTTGGACGGAGAAGGGTACAGACGTGCCGGGGTGTGTGCGTGAGGGTGTGGGTGGTTAAACGTTACCTAGGTTAACATGGCTCCTAGGGTAACTTAGCATACGCACCTTTGACGGCACTGAGGGCGTCACGTACGGAATTGAGGGGGGAGCATGGATACATAACCATAGTTGAGGGGTGCAGTAGTAGAGGCGGGCACAAAGGGTGCCAGGTAGTAGAGTAGTAGAGGCGGGCACATAGGGTGCCAGGTATAGTAGAGTAGTAGAGGCGGGCACATAGGGTGCCAGGTAGTAGAGTAGTAGAGGCGGGCACATAGGGTGCCAGGTAGTAGAGTAGTAGAGGCGGGCACATAGGGTGCCAGGTAGTAGAGTAGTAGAGGCGGGCACATAGGGTGCCAGGTAGTAGAGAGGGCACAAAGGGTGCCAGATAGTAGAGTAGTAGAGAGGGCACAAAGTGAGGGGGGGTATGTACGCATGCCATAGCCGAAGAGTATGGAAAGTGCGAAACCTGTGGGCGCTGAGGGCATCACGTAGTGAGCAGGAAGTAGAGGTAGAAGTAGTACCGTGTAGGCGAGCAGTAAGAGTGTACGTAGCACCGTTACTAGCAGAGTTAGTAATAAGTGGGCATCTGTAGGGCCGCCACGTAGACGAGCTAGTCAGAGGGTACGTGTAGTACCGTTAGTGGAGTTAGAGTTAGAGTAGTAAGAGGGTAGTGTAGTACCGTTAGTGAGTTAGTTAGTAGTAAGAGGGTACGTAGTACCGTTAGTAGGAGTTAGTAGGTTAGAGAGTAGTAGAGGGTAGTAGTACCGTTAGGTAGAGAGTTAGTAGAGTTAGAGAGTTAGTAGAGGTAGAGAGTTAGTAGAGTTAGTAGAGAGTTAGAGAGTTAGTAGAGTTAGAGAGTTAGTAGAGTTAGAGAGTAGAGAGTAGAGAGTCATAGTGAGAGTTAGTAGAGTTAGTAGAGCTAGTGGAGTTAGTAGAGTTAGCAGTAAGAGAGTAGAGAGCACAATATACCTGAAGTGTAGCTAGAAAGGTAGATAGGATAATAGCGCAGACAGGGGGAAATGGGTAGAATCAAAATAAAACTAAGAATATCAGGACCACCCCCGAACTACAGAAGAGCCTTCAAGGTGGCCTTCGGAGGTCTGGTAGACCACCCGGGGCTGAAGGGCAAGTCGGTGTAATACAACAGCCGGCATCTAGTAGACAGGGAGGTGGATACACATATCAGAGGTGGGAGAAGTTGGAAGCGGATAGACTTGAGGAGAAGCGACTGGAAGAAGTCGCCAGACGAGAAAGGCGGAGAGAGACTGAAGCGGGTGAGACCGGAGTGACGAGTATATCACCTCCGAGCGGGGGGGTTAAGGCGCGTCATGTAGACGAGCATATAATATAATATATATAATAATAATAATTATAATCTTATAATAATTATATAATAATTCGTATATATATTATATAATATATACCGTAGTTTCAAGCACAACCTTTTTCCAATTAGCTACTGGGACTGGGGACTAATTGACTAGGGCGACAGGACGGGACTTAGACGGCTCCCACTAACATGTGCGCACATGTGTGGGACCCGATAAGTGTGTGCTCATTAAACAACAGGGCGGAGTTCAGGATTTATTGTGAAAGCTCGTATCCTGCGGGATAAGAATCGTGCAGATGGGCACTACCGGGATATGAGTAGGAGGGGCACTTGATGGGACCACAGGCGTGGAGAGTGAGGGCAAAATGAGAGGAGTATGAGAGGAATATGAGAGGAGTATGAGAGGAACATGATAAGAATATGAGGAAAGATAGTGAGAGGTGGTGTTGAGGCGTGTGGAGAGAGCACGGGTGCGATTCAAATGTGGAGGGGGGGGGGGGGGGGGGGGAGGAGTAAGAGGCAGAGTAAGGGACGAAGAGGTCCGAGAGTAGAGAAGAGTGAGAGTGAAAGTGGAGAGAAGTTAGAGTCAGTTAGAGTGGAGTGGAGATAAAAATTGTGTGAGAGAGGTTCACAATTGTCTCGAACCGAGACGCCAGATGTCTTGGTGCAACATAGGTTGGAGTTGCACCAAGAAGGGGTAGTAATATCATACCCAGAGGGAGCGGCCTGGAAAGCCGACTCAAAATAAAAGAACTCCACCCCACGCCCGATAGTAGATTGGGTTCCAGCGGAATTGAAGCGCACTCGAAGGTGATGCTATCTTCTCACCGGGAAGATAGCAAGGGGGGGGAGTGTGAGCGGATTCAATTCCGCCTCACTATCCCCATAAAGTTGGGAAGTGGCGCCCTTTTTCAGCAATATTGGAGATACGAGATTAATAACAATCAATCTCGTATCACACCCAATAACGGGACAACATACACCCCAAGAGCCACACAAAGGGAGGTTAGAGGTCAAACCACCTCGAGAGGGCAGATAACCAACAGCGGGGGGGGGGGGGAAGCACTCCCACAGAGCTGAGAGGCGTGAAGTGGGTTATAGGCCAATGGGAGACTGGGAGAGCATCCGCTAAGTAATAAGGCCACAGTACCGTAAGGGTGATTAGATATATTATCAGTATATTCACATACCAGTTTAGTTTACTCAGTCACTCAGTGCAGACCGGTGACATTTCGCACCGTCAACGTCACTACCGGTACAACATTTATATTATCAGTTATACTACCAATTTATATTCTGTCAACTGTGTTATCATATATTATCCGTTTATTCAATCTATAACAATATCAGAGCGATAACGACAAACTATCTTTCTCAATTACACGGTGACGCGTAACTTAATAAACCGGTCGGGATCCCCTGATCCCGTCACAGTTGGCACATACGGAACTGTTCCCTATTAATAAATAGGCCTATATTTCAGAATGGCGACATATTTCTATAATTAGTTCAATCAAGGTAAACTTTCTCAGAAGGTTAAATTTATGTTCTAGAACGAAAAACATCATGATAATATCCAATAACATGGTTTAAAAATTGATCAAAAATTAGGTACCAAAAATTTGAATTGTAATTTTAAAAACAGTAGCTAGCTAAAAGAAATCACTAGCTACAATAAAATAAACAATAGCTAAAGTCTAACAGAAGATGACATTTATGTTCTAAAACAAAAAACCTCATGATAATAGCCATTAAAATTGTCAAATAAATGGTCAAAAAGTGGGTACCCATAACATACTGTAGTAGTGCCTAATCTCTGACACAATCTTCTTTGTTAGGAAAGATATGTAGGTTCAACGCTGGTGACACACCTTGTTTCTAAAATGATATTTATTCCGATCGATTTCGAGAACTAGTCTCCTTTTCAAGGACGATAGGCCTACAGTTGCTTTCCTAACAACGTACCGAAATCCCCTTAAGTCGGCGTGTCGTTCTGTTACAACAATTTGGACAATCTTCTTTGACATGGAACTGTAAAGCTCATCAAAGACACCAACCAAATAGAAAATCAAACAAACTAAAAAAAAACATCTACCAAACTAATGAAAAAACGCAATGTAACTAGCTAATAAAATTGAATATCCTACTGTAGCTAAATTATAAATTAGCTAGAAAATTAGTACACTAGCTAATAAAAATGATATAAGTAGTACTGTACGTACATACACATAGTAGCTATTAGGCCTAACAAAAAACAAAAGATGAGACCAGAATGTATGTGAACTATAAATGTCATATTAAAATTCTCAATTTTTGCTTATACATACTGCTTATTTGCTACACCATGTCCCAGACGGACATACACATAGTAGGGAACTGTACGTACATACACATAGTAGCTATTAGGCCTAACAAAAAACAAAAGATGAGACCAGAATGTATGTGAACTATAAATGTCATATTAAAATTCTCAATTTTTGCTTATACATACTGCTTATTTGCTACACCATGTCCCAGACGGACATACACATAGTAGGGAACTGTACGTACATACACATAGTAGCTATTAGGCCTAACAAAAAACAAAAGATGAGACCAGAATGTATGTGAACTATAAATGTCATATTAAAATTCTCAATTTTTGCTTATACATACTGCTTATTTGCTACACCATGTCCCAGACGGACATACACATAGTAGGGAACTGTACGTACATACACATAGTAGCTATTAGGCCTAACAAAAAACAAAAGATGAGACCAGAATGTATGTGAACTATAAATGTCATATTAAAATTCTCAATTTTTGCTTATACATACTGCTTATTTGCTACACCATGTCCCAGACGGACATACACATAGTAGGGAACTGTACGTACATACACATAGTAGCTATTAGGCCTAACAAAAAACAAAAGATGAGACCAGAATGTATGTGAACTATAAATGTCATATTAAAATTCTCAATTTTTGCTTATACATACTGCTTATTTGCTACACCATGTCCCAGACGGACATACACATAGTAGGGAACTGTACGTACATACACATAGTAGCTATTAGGCCTAACAAAAAACAAAAGATGAGACCAGAATGTATGTGAACTATAAATGTCATATTAAAATTCTCAATTTTTGCTTATACATACTGCTTATTTGCTACACCATGTCCCAGACGGACATACACATAGTAGCTATTAGGCCTAACAAAAAACAAAAGATGAGACCAGAATGTATGTGAACTATAAATGTCATATTAAAATTCTCAATTTTTGCTTATACATACTGCTTATTTGCTACACCATGTCCCAGACGGACATACACATAGTAGGGAACTGTACGTACATACACATAGTAGCTATTAGGCCTAACAAAAAACAAAAGATGAGACCAGAATGTATGTGAACTATAAATGTCATATTAAAATTCTCAATTTTTGCTTATACATACTGCTTATTTGCTACACCATGTCCCAGACGGACATACACATAGTAGCTATTAGGCCTAACAAAAAACAAAAGATGAGACCAGAATGTATGTGAACTATAAATGTCATATTAAAATTCTCAATTTTTGCTTATACATACTGCTTATTTGCTACACCATGTCCCAGAATATACTGTAGTGTCGTAATTCAGTGACACGCACCCCCCCCCCCCCCCCCCCTTATTTTTCTACAAATCTTAATGAGATTGCATGAAATTTGAAACAGAGATACAGTAGTTTCACCTCCCGACCACTGACTGGGTGAGCCAGAATTTTTATTTTTGCTTTCAATCTTTAGCTACAAGCGTTTAAAAAAAGTGTCTCCCGCGATATTTACACCAGTTACACCGCAGTTATTATTCTACCTTATAGTAATTTGTTGGTAGAAATAGAAAGCTGACCGTACAAGGATTCCAAATATCTAACACAATTTGAATTTCTTTGAAAAATAGCGGAGATATGGGCGTTCAAATGTTGCATGGTTTTGCACCTGCGTGAGGCTATTATATTATATTTAATAAATGCATCATAATCTGGAATATTTTGTTTTTTCCAATTGTGTTACATATTTGGAATCCTTGCAGGGCCAGCTTTCCATTGGTACCAACAAACAGCTATAAGGTAGAAGAATAACTGCGGTGTAACAGGTGTAAATATCGCTGGAGACACTTTTTTTAAACGCTTGTAGCTAAAGATTGAAATAATCTCAATATAATCCCAATAAAAATTCTGGCTCACCCAGTCAGTGGTCGGGAGGTGAAACTATCTATATTTCAAATTTCATGCAATCTCATTAAGATTTTTAGAAAAATTAGGGGGGGGGGGGGTCACTGAATTACGACACTATATTCTGGGACATGGTGTAATGCCTATTGATACAGTATTTAAAATTTGAAGGATTAAAAAAAGTTATATTTTATATGATAATTAATTTATAATTAATTCGATTTCATACTTTAATCGATACAAATTATAAATGTACAGTATGCTATGCACTGTAAGAATAAATATATATGTTCCAGAATCGCAATCACTAAGAAACTGTTATAATTATTTGCATAGGGTACCACTATTTGCACGAGCTACACTGTCGTAATGTAGCCCGTGTCTGGTACTACTATTTGCACTCATTATAATTCAATTTTTTGTGGTAGCTAGCGTTTTCATATGGCAGATAGTGTTAATAAAAAATGCTAAAAATCTTTTATCAAGAATCTTTTAAATTACATTTTTTAATATTAATAATGTTATTTGAAATTGTTCAAATTTTTTTGTTACTTGTATTTTTCGTGCCACATTTGACACATATCCAAAAATACCACAATCAATAAGATACGACATATTTCAGTGTCATTTTCGCGATAAGCATCCACGAAAACCCATGGAATTGGAATTGTTTTATTGACATCAAAGTATGAAAACAATACGAACGTAAATGTGGTATGGAGTAGGTATAGACAAACACCGACATAGGAAACAAATTTAAGCATAATTTAAGCTTAATTTAATTGCACATGAGATTACCAGAGGTACAGTAGTTAGAGTTATTCTAAAATATAAGTAAAATATTATATCGGGGATAGCCAAAAGAGACAATGTCTCGTTTCCATGGGGGTTCCCTGGAAATACAGTAGTTTAAAATTAAATAAAAGGACATACAATAAAATATCACGCGGATTATATAACATTTTACTTAAGATTCGTACAGTATAAAGATTTAATAAAATGAGATAAATAAAATAATACCGTTCGTTTTTGAGAGATTTGCGTTTGGTAAGTTGCGTTACGCAGGTGGTGAGAGGAGAGAGGATATCTATCTGATAGTTAGCGCCCCGTGGGTAAATCCTTACCCCATGGGCTGTTACCTCTCTGACTGACAGCGCAACAGTCCCTATAGGGTGAGAGGTCTCGTCGAATGCGATCAGCTCGCGCATATACCGGTAGATAGGTGCTGAGTGGTCCATAAAGGCCGGTTTACGTGGCAACATTTTTGAGCAACTTTATCGGCAACTAGCAATTTTTTTGGAGCAACTTGATTTGTTCGCTGTTTAAACTTGGTAAATTTACCAGCAACTTGGCCGGCAACATTTTGAGCAATTCAGTTAGTTTGATATAAATAATGGTCTCTTTAGAAACTGGGCTATATTATTATATTAATAGTTGCACTCCCAATAATTGTATAACATTTCGATTTCCCACTGTCCCAATTTTACATTTATCAATTACGGTAAATCTGCAAAAACTGTACGATTTACAGTCAAATGTTCAAAAGAAATACGGCCGCAATTGCCTACCTCTTCTATAAGTAAGTTAGATAAACCGAAATGGAAATGGCACAAGTGTACCAATACCTGGCTGTCTGAGGAGCAAAGAAAATCGCAAGGTGCATATCGCAATGTGTAATGATGCACTAGAATATCAGCGAGATCTGGATTGATTGGTATCAAAGATACAAATGAATTACAAAAAATGTCTATAATGTCCCTATTTCTGTTCTTTCTTATTTCTAGTCTTTATTCCTTTAAAAAAAAATTTTCTCAAATTGGTGTATAAATTAGGTTTATTACAGTTTTACACTACAGTTTTACACTACAGTTTTACACTACAGTTTTACACTACAGTTTTACACTACAGTTTTACACTACAGTTTTACACTACAGTTTTACATTATTGCAGTTTTATTATGTCAATAAAATGTGTAAGAAAGGAGGATCGTTAATCGCATGGTAATTAACTTTAGAATATTAATAAAAATACCACTGAAATATAATCTAATTACAGTTTAAATAAACTAGTGAGGAAAACTCTAATAGCGCCTACAAGGCCGTGATGTTATGATAAGGCATTCTAGTGAGAGAATAAAAGAAATAAACCATTGTTTTATTGTAGTATTAGTTTGACTTCGAGTTTTGAATCTAATTCATGGTAGGGCCCTACATCAAATTCAAAATTATTCCAGAAATAACGGTAGTTGGCCTAGGTACATCAGTACAGTATGCACAAAGTGGCATGGTAATATGGTAAGGCCTACTATTTGGGCCGTGTTGCATAACGTCCTTATGGATAGTTGGCAAAATACAATACATCTACAATACATACAATACATACAATACAACACGATAATTACGTATCTTAAATTTTTTGTGTTGTATCATATTTTCTTAAAATTGCATTCGTATCGTATCGTATCGTGAAAAATTGGTTTGTATCGTATCGTATCCTATCCCGGCTCAACGGTACGGTTGCGATACCGCTAAGGTACTATTGTGGTAATAGGTGTGTAGAGTAGGTCTACTTGGGACTTTTTTCCGAGACGTTTTTTGGGACGGATTTTCGGATGTTTTTTCAGATGGAAATCTTGTCCAAAAATGCGCAGAATGCTACCATTATTTATTAATATAAAGTAACGCTATTCTAGAACAAAACAGTAATAAATTTGCCAAGAAATGTGCGAAATTAAACCTCCAAACGAAACGGTACTTAAGAGGTTAGAAAATTGTCTTTAAATTATAATATGGAATCCCTGCCAAAAAACAGAGAGCTATTTAAGTTGTTCTTTCTAACTAATAGTTCTGGTTTCTCATTTGAATTAATTTTATTTTACTCTGTAAGATTAGGAGATCCTACCCAGTGGGGTATTCAAAAGAAATTAATAGATTGGTGCAAAATATAATATGGATTGGATATATGGATGGATTGATCAGTGACGTCACAGCAACGTCGTTGACGTCAACGGGAACTGTGACTGTTAGTGGGCGATTCAGTTGAGGAGAACCTAAAAAAATAGAAAATATTATGGGATCTAGGACACTTCCCCCCCGGACACTTCCCCCCGCCCAAGTAGGACACTTCCCCCCCGGACACTTGCCCCCCGGACACTTCCCCCCAGTTAAAGTGTTAAAATTAATCTGGGTGCATCAAAGCAATAAACAAAAGTTAAAGATGGTTACAGGACAAGTTGTATCTAGACAAGTTTTTTCAAAATTATAAAAGAAACGTTTTGTTTGTTTTTCTTTTAATTCCTTTAAGGGGGGGGGGGGGGGTACACCATTTTGGTCAAAAATATGTCGAAATTTTTTTTATTATCTATTATAATGCACCATTGAATGGTGTTTCCAAATCTGAAAACCGCGATTTAATAGCTCTTTTAGTTTTTAAGTTATAACAATTTCCATTTAGGGATTCCTATTGAAATTACTATTACTATATATAATGAAAGGTCGATTATCTCAAAATATTATTTTTATGAAATTGTCAACTTCAAAACCCTACTACTTCTACATTTTTTGAGCAATTAGTCTGAAACTTTCTGTGGGTGTCTACATAGCCACCCTGCATAAAAGTATCAGACAACTTTTCGAAATTATTTGTTAATAAAATTTAATACTATTTATAACAAACCTAAAAATTAGGCATAAATTGGCAGCGCCACCTAGCGGTGCAGAATTATTTTTACAAAATTTCGCCTGATAGTTATGTTGCCCCATCTTTGATCTATCATATAAAAAAACTTTCATGTGATTAGATTCAAAACTGTAAAAGCCTTAGGGTTTTAAGCGCAACCAAGTTTTTTTTGTTGTTAACTAGTATTAACTAATATTAAATAGCGAAAAATAAAAATTTTCTAACCTGTCATGTAGAATAGCATCTTAGGCACCTATATTCCAAATTATAGCCAAAACCAAACAATTTTGAAACGCTGAGAGTGATAAATCGAAGAGTTGTCCGAAAATGGTGTACCCCCCCCCCCCCCCTTAATTCTTTTAATTTCTTTTAATTGGGGGCTGCCGCCCCCAAACCCCTGCTTCTTTTCTTGGGGGCTGCCGTCCCCAAATCCCCGCTTCTTTTCTTGGGGGTTATCGCCCCCAGACCCCGGCATTTCCCTGAGTGCCCGTGGTGAAAGACTTAAGACCACTTTGAAATATTTAATTCATGTTTGTATCATCAGATAATAAATTGACTAAGCCTAAAGTAGGAGCTGTATTGAATGTTAACCAATTTAATATATAAATTACTACAATATTATATAATTCAACAAAATCCTATTAAAAATATTGCAAGTAACCAGGAAATTTAATATGTAGTGTGTATAATATCTATATAGTATGTATAGTAGTAATATGTATATCAATATGTAACGCTGAACACAGAGGTCGACGCATGTCGATTTTACCCTGGAGAGGTATAATTTTGATTGCAACAATAATATTCATCCCCATCTGCTACAATTTGAAGAAGACTATTACATAATAATACCTATAATTAAAACAATTAATTATTATAATTCTATAGTTAATAAAAACAGTATATCATTCCGGGGATGGAATTTATAGGTCATCTAATATAATTAATTGTTTAAAGATTAGCAAACAATACGATGTAATTGCATTGATAAAACCCATAAATATAACTTGGATATAAAATGTAAAATCGGGATGCAAAAGATCACTTTCTGAGCTACGAAAGGAAAATTTGATACAACTTGTCTGGATACAAGCGGTCCGTTTACCTTACAAAATGAAAAATACGAATGTGCGAAGTTAAGAACAGTCGGGGGGGAAGTGTCTGGGGGGGAAGTGTCCGGGGGGGAAGTGTCCGGGGGGGAAGTGTCCGGGGGACTGAGGGACACAAACATTATTGAGGGACGCAAACATTAATGAAGAGGGACACAAAACATTAATATGGGTCCATGGTTGCCAATGGATATTAATATGAGCGATGGTGATGCTTGCCATTAGACGATCAGATATTAAGTGATTAACTGGAAAAAATAATACCATGGGAACGTGAGCTTCGATCAAAGTACCGCCGTTTTGTATACATTCCATCTTCCTAATTAGATGGAAATTAATTGAAAGCGACGTTCGGTTACGTTGTTCAGCCGCCTGTTTTACTCAATTTACCGTCAATTTACCCCCGTATTATTATACGGAGTGTCCAATATTGTTCCGGATCGACAACCTCTGACCGGAGAGGACGACATCGTTTTAGACATTGGGAAGGAAGGGAGTGCGAAGCCGATTGGAGACCTCATATACGAGAGGGCCTGGTTTCCACAAGCGCGTAGATGCAAGTTGTGCGGCAGCACAAGGCATAGTCAAAAGTCGTGCGACGCTGTAGTAGAGGCGGCGCATAAAGTTTGCCGTTGGTGCAACGAGACTGACCACTCATTCCACGTGCGTGCACCGTCTTCATTTCTCAGTGCGGATATTGTGGAGTAAAGGGACATCGTGGTGCGAAATGTCAACTGCGTGATGATTCTTTCCAAAACCATAGCGCTAACCTACTTCGGGAGATGCTAGATAAGTGGGAGGGTGTGGCTGACTACCACATCCAGGCGCAAATGCGGTGGTTGCCGTTTAAAGCAGGATACGAGTTCTGGGCGGTAGATCCATCACACGTCGCCTACAAACCGTATTTGCAATTTGGTAAATTGTAAACATAATATTTTCTATTTTTTTAGGTTCTCCTCAACTGAATCGCCTACTAACAGTCTCAGTTCCCGGTGACGTCAACGACGTTGCTGTGACGTCACAGAAAAGCGACGTATCCATGGAGATGGATGATTTCCAGGTAGAGGGGGCCACAGCCACAGATTGCTTTGTATTCGGACGGGACTACCTCTGTCTGGTGTGCGGGGACAAGTCCTCCTGTAGACACTACGGGGTGCTCAGTTGCGAGGGTTGCAAGGGATTCTTTAAGCGGAGTATCCGTAAAGGTATTCGTTACTTTATAGAAGTAAAAGTGTCTGAGTCTGTACTCCCAGATATTCCCATTGGCGATATCTCCTTTGCAGAAGTGAAGGCTGCTGCAAAGAGCATTAAGACCAATCGTGCCAGTGGAGTAGATGGTGTTCCCCCTGAGGTCTTTAAAATACCTGAGTGTTTAAAGCTCATCTATCCCATCATAGTAGACATGTACCGAACAACAAGAGTCCCACAAGAAATGAAAACAAATAAGTTGGTGCCAGTTCCCAAGAAGGGCAACCTAACACTCTATGGTTCTTTTCGGGGAATCTCATTGATCTCGATTGCTGCAAAGCTATACAATAGGATTCTATTAAATCGCATCAGGGATCCCATTGAGAGACTGCTCCGTGGAAATCAGAATGGGTTCCGTAAAGGTCGTGGGACCATGGAGCCCATTTTGGCACTTAGAAGGATAATTCTTGCACCATTCTTGTTCATTATTGTGGTTGACTATGTTCTACGCATGTCCTTAGATCATCATAATGATGATGGGGTGATGATAACTCCACCTACTGGCTCCAGAAGTCGAGGAAATCCTGCCAAGTACCTAACTGATCTAGACTTTGCTGATGACTTAGGAGTACTCTCAGAATCATTAGAGGGAGCCCAACGGCTCCTCAGCTCATTAGAACATGCTGCTTCTAGTGTTGGTCTTTTTATTAACTCCAGAAAGACCAAAATTCTGACAGTTAACTTTGAAAGTCCTCAGCAAGTCTCTGATCGGATGAGCATAAGCTCAAAGGATGGTATGCTTGAGCATGTGGACGACTTCTGTTACCTGGGATCATGGATCCGGAAGTCAGGTGAGGACCTTCGAATACGTAAGGGAAAGGCATGGGCAGCCTTGAATAGGCTTTCCAGGATTTGGAAGTCACCTAGAATTAATCGGAAACTTAAGGTCCGATTATTTAGAGCAGCAGTAGTTCCAGTACTCCTCTACGGGAGTCCATGCTGGGCTCTAACTGCTGAGGACACCAAATCTCTGGATGGCACATTCACAAGAATGCTACGCCGGGTTCATTGTGTCAAGTACAATGCACACATCTCCAACCAGACACTATATAACATTGGAGGTGTCTCATTGGTTCCCCCAAGCTTGACACTAGAACAAAATCGCCTCCGCTTTGCAGGACATTGCTTTCGCCGTGAGGACCAGCCAGTGCAAAATCTTGTACTTTGGCAGCCTCATGGAGGGAATAAGCATGGTGGACAGCCCATGACTTTCTTGAGACGCATCTTAAAGGACACTGGCCTTAAAGATGCGGATGATCTAGCAAATGTCATGGGTGATAGGGAGTTGTGGCGGTGCAATTTTGTTGACAAGCCGGCACAGCATTCTTAAAAATGCAGCTGCAATGCAGCATGCCGATCATAGTAGTAGTAGTATTCGTTACGCTTGTCGCGGGCAGCGGGATTGCACCGTCACCAAACACCATCGCAACCGGTGTCAGTTCTGTCGGCTAAAGAAATGTTTGGATATCGGGATGCGAATAGATGGTAAGAGTCAATAAAAGTATCATTTCAGTCATTCCAAAATCTAAGCTAACTCTAATCTAAGTTTTAATATCACAATCACAACGCGTTTCGAATTTATTAAATTCGTCATCACGAAATTGAAATATTATGGAGTTTTCTGGACTGTACACTTTAAACGTTATCTTGTCGTAGGTACTACAATTAATACTGCTGATTGTGTTTTACTGTTCTCACCTGATGACGAATTTAATAAATTCGAAACGCGTTGTGATTGTGATATTATGTTTATATTTTTATAATGTTGACACTTGCTTCTCTTGCAGTAATCTATATCATTAGAACCGCCTTTGTCAGCAGATACCGAATCTCCAAAGACTACAAATAAAGCCGACTAAGATGGTTAAATATTGCCAAATATGCCTTTTTTTAACGGCTTGTTGTAGCTAAATAATATTTGAAACTTGGAAAATCCGGCCAGGCCAGCATTAACACGTTAGCTGCGGCTCAGAAACCAGAACTAAGACCATGAACAGAAATTATCAATGACTCACTGACCTAGGCTTATTCTCTCCAAAATTAGCAGGCCTACAGTACAAAAATGGGGGTAAGTTTAGCTACTTCCATCGCAGTTCCACCTTGCGTAGCAGCGTTTTAAATAAATAGTTTTTTAGTACAATCAATAATTACTAGCTAGTATAATCTCATATATCACAATCTTGAATAAATTTATGTTTGAAGTATATTACCTCAAAAATCTGACTGACTGAGTGACCTTTTGAGACATTTGGATGGCCCGTCCCTGGAAGGCTGAAACGGCGGTATTCCTGAAGGTATCGGACGCAGACTCCGTGGCACTACCTCGGAACCAAGGTCTCACCTCTTTCTCCTTCAGCGTCTCGTTATCGCCATCCTCACCTGCAATCATTCATATGAACATAATACCAGAACTCTAATCGCTCCAACAAGATTGTTGTTATGATAAGGCATTCTAGTGAGAGAATAAAAGTAATAAATCATTTGTTTAGAAATAAAACAGTTTGATTCCAGTATTTAGTTTCACAGACTTCGAAATTGAAGCTTTGAATTTTATTCCATATTGGTAGGCTACGTCAAATTCAAAATTATTCCATAAATAAAGGCAGTTCTGCTACTACTACTACTACTAGTATCGGCATGCTGCATTGCAGCTGCATTTTTAAGAATGCTGTGCCGGCTTGTCGACAAAATTGCGCCGCCACAACTCCCTATCACCCATGACATTTGATAGATCATCCGCTCTTCAAGGCCAGTGTCCTTTAAGATGCGTCTCAAGAAAGTCATGGGCTCTCCACCATGCTTATTCACTCCATGAGGCTGCCACAGTACAAGATTATGCACTGGCTGGTCCTCACGGCGTAAGCAATGTCCTGCAAAGCGGAGGCGATTTTGTTCTGGTGTCAAGCTTGGGGGAACCAATGAGACACCTCCAATGTTATATAGTGTCTGGTTGGAGATGTGTGCATTGTACTTGACACAATGAACCCGGCGTAGCATTCTTGTGAATGTGTCATCCAGAGATTTGGTGTCCTCAGCAGTTAGAGCCCAGCATGGACTCCCATAGAGGAGTACTGGAACTACTGCTGCTCTAAATAATCGGACCTTAAGTTTCCGATTAATTCTCGGTGACTTCCAAATCCTGGAAAGCCTATTCAAGGCTGCCCATGCCTTTCCCTTACGTATTCGAAGGTCCTCACCTGACTTCCGGATCCATGATCCCAGGTAACAGAAGTCGTCCACATGCTCAAGCATACCATCCTTTGAGCTTATGCTCATCCGATCAGAGACTTGCTGAGAACTTTCAAAGTTCTGTCAAAATTTTGGTCTTTCTGGAGTTAATAAAAAGACCAACACTAGAAGCAGCATGTTCTAATGACCTGAGGAGCCGTTGGGCTCCCTCTAGTGGTTCTGAGAGTACTCCTAGGTCATCAGCAAAGTCTAGATCAGTTAGGTACTTGGCAGGATTTCCTCGACTTCTGGAGCCAGTAGGTGGAGTTATTATCACCCCATCATCATTATGATGATCTAAGGACATGCGTAGAACATAGTCAACCACAATTATGAACAAGAATGGTGCAAGTGTTAACGGCTGCTTCCAATGAGTATCCTATATTTGTCCCTAAATGGTTTGGTAGAGGGCGTAAGGAACAAACAAATAACGCCAGTACGTTCTGTGGGGCGAGCCACGCAGTCAGGGCGAGCCTTAGCGCACAATTATAATTAGTAAATAGGGCAAAATGTAATTTCCGCCTGTCTGTCTGTAATGAAAAATTCATTCGTAAATAACTGTGGAAAAAAAAGTAATAAAAAGTTAGGGACATCCCAAAGTGGGAAGCGTTTGATGTAGTGATTGAAGTTATATGCGCCGATACAGACTTTCAGCAAAGGACTGATATCTCGAGTGACGCTTTCAAGTAGCTGTTGACCTTATTCCTGGACCAGATGGCCTTCCTACTATATTGACTCATTTTATCGCCAAAGTAAAGGGTTACCTATGGGCAAACCAGTATCGTATGTACTGTACGTATATGTACAAACTGGAACACAATGCGTGGCAACAATAAGTTTTACCTTTGAGTTGGTACAGATTATATAGATGACACTGGGTGTATAATAAATATAAATAAAGTAGACTCTATTAAACAATCTAAATAAACTCCACACAAACATCGCCTTCACAGTAGAAACCCAGGATCAAAGGATCACTGCCCTTTTTGGACGTACTAATAGCACTGAACAAAGGGAAAATTCTAACTACTGTAAACCACAAACCAACTCATTCACATCGGATACTTAAACTTTGCATCAAACCACAACCCCGTATAAAACAAGGTGTATGTTTTCCAACCATGCCCGACACTACACACAGATTGAGTTGGAAAAAACAATACGGCTCAATGGGTACCCTTCCAGGGTTATTTACAACACAAAAAGACGCGTTAATTCGAGATTTGACAATCCTGTACCACCTCAACCTAAGGACAGCTTGGACTTAAAAATATATAAAAATACACTCTGGACGACAGATTGGTGCAGCACGACGCAGACATTCGACACGAACAGTGGTGGGTAAGGGCAGCAGAGACAGACGGTGCACTTTTGAGCCATACGGGCCTTGGGTTCTAATTCTAAAGCACTAAATAAACGTCTATCTGTAGAAGTAGATCATTTGAGTGTAGCAGCATTGGGGAATAGTCAAAACGTGATCTAGAAGTCGATTGTTTCTAAGTTATTGATAACTTTGAAGCGTTACTTACGAGTGTTTTACCACAGCCTGATAAGTTGACACAATGACATAAAATAATAGTAGTAATAAATAATAGCGCAGCACAGCTACACCAATTGAATGTTAAATATACTGAACTCTGGGCTCTAATGATTCCAGACAATTTAATTTTTAATTAATTAAATATTTTTATAATTTTTTTATTTTTAATTAATTTATTCGCACGACAATCTAATAAAGTGTGAAATTACACGCCGTCAAATAAATAGTTAATAAAAATAAACAATTCAATAATATAATATTTATGAAAAGAGTAATTAATATCTTAGTGTTAGTAATTGTTTCTGTCTTGAATATTTCGCAAATAATAAGAAAAATTAAAAATAAAAATGTTTGCGGTGACCTGCTCAATATAATGTGCTGTAACCGTGGCTACACCCCAAAATCGGTCGAATTTGATAAATATCTGAAATGGAACGTCCCACAATTTATCATAAATTACATCTTTATAATAAATATTTTAATATTTACTTCGAATTAAAATAATAGGTAAATGTGACGAGGAAGTTAAACCAAAGTATCTGAAGAGTAAACAAAACCAAATTGATACCCGTTAAGGCCAACTTAGTGATCTAAACACGATATTCTTTATACAATATGAAGAAATTCAGAGCGATAAGTATTAATTAGAAGATTCTTCCAATTAAAACAGCCATAATGTCTGAATCGAGTTCTTGGTTATATATTATATACAAATAATAGGAATATATAAGACAATAGATGTACCGGTACCAACTACACTACGTAGTAATAATAACAGCACAATCTGTACCGAAGTTACATCAATGTAAAGGTGGGAGATACAATTATTAGCGAGAATCAAGTCGATAATAATTCACAATCATAAAAAATACTCGACAAATTATTATCAACCTACATAATTTATTATACGACTAAAAACACAAACAATATAAAAATAAATTTAAAGGAAAATGTTACCATCATAGTCATAGGCTACTAAATAAACAGTTAAGTTTGTAAGAGTTGCTAATTAATTATTATAAAAGTAATTAACTGAGCTGACGCTGAAAACACAATTACTTAATCACGTTTAATTAGTTTAACAGCAGTTGGTCTGATAGCAGGCCCCATAATTAATATAAAGAAGAGGTTAGGTAATGAGGTAAGTAGATTAAACGTATAAATACATTTACGGTCGATAGCTAAATAATTGTTGGTATAAACATATAGTGAACCGCGTGCTTAGGGGAAGGGGGCAGGGGGGGCACTAACGTTGGTTCTCCCTTCGTCTAGATCCACGGCCCCCCTGGTGGTACTGAATCTCGCTGAGTTGGTACGGCGGGGGCGCCTCGCCCACGGGCACAGGGGTTGGGCGGGAACCGGGGTACGGGACACTGGCGAGGGACTGGTCCCGCGGGGGCACTGCCGGCTGGTAGGCGGGGTCCTGCACCAGGTAGCCCTCGTTGTAGCGATAGTCTGCGGGCTGGTGGGCGGGGGGCGGCGCCCTGGAGCGCCCACTGTGCCGGGAGTCCAGCGGGAGTGCGACGGCCTCTCGGGGTTGTCTGCGAGCCGCGTGCGTCTGCCGATACGCCTGACTGCCGCGTCGCAACGTCGTCGCAATCTCCCGGGGCAACGTGCCCAACTGTTTAGCGGGCCGCGCGCGCGGGTTGCTAGACGGCGTGTGGACGCTGCACACCTTAATAAACAAGGCCATAAAGGCGATAACCCCGATACATATAAGCACCATAGCCCACCAGTAGCTGCCCATCCAGGTAAGGATACCCTGGTAGAGCTGCGGGTTGAACAGCGCGTTGGTGAGTCGACTGAGCGGCCCGTTGGCGTCGACGGGACGGCAGCGGTAGAACACGTCGCAGTATCCCCGCTGCTCGTCGCAGGCGGACCCCGGGTTCAGGTTGAGTGCGGTCCCATTCCCACCCGGCTCCGAGTACGGCTCGCACAACGGCGACTCCTCCGGCGATCTGCAACAAACCTGACACATCCGTTCGTCGAATAACGTTGAGGTCCCGCTGGTCTCGTCTCGCGCGCACGCGCACTGCTCCTTATCAATCTTGTTGCAGATGGACAGCGAACACTCGCCTTTATCGCAGAGCATCGTGCCGTCCGCGCATTCGGACATGTCCGCTTTGGCGGCTGGAACCGGACAGGCTGCGGAGGTCCCGTTACAGACGACCTTCTCGTGGCAGTCCCCGGCCTCCATACACACGGTGTTCTGCTCGGGATCCCCCGTATGCGGCACGAACACGCAGCCATCATTGGCGCAGCAATGGCCCTGACTCGGGTCGCATTCAACCCCCGCCCTCTGCATTAGACGACATCGCTTGTCCGTGTCGCTGTCGTCCGCGGGATGGCAGCACAGCATCTCGCATTCGTCGTCGCCTTTGAACCCGCAGTCGCACTCCTCGTCGGCCTCCCGTATTTTGTTGCCACATATCGCTCGCTTCGAGTCCACCAAACATTTGTTCTTCACCGGGTTCTTTAGTATAACGCTAATGTTTCCAATAGAACACGCGGAGAATTGGTCGTTGTTAGGGAATGTAGAAGTGGTTGCCGAGTCGTACATAATAAATTTTCCTGGAAAATAAAAATAATGGCTGTGGAATGGAAAGAAGCGATACCGGTATATAAATGAGCAGTGATGTTTACAGTTTATAATAAATAGTTTTATAAAATCACATTACCGATAACTATATATTGAATGATACACCCCCCAGAAAAAAGGATATTCCAGTAAAAAGAGTACCGGTTATGCTTACTTATATAACGGTGGGTACATGGGAATGGCAACATGGTAATTAAAAATAAGTAGTACAAATAAAATGTTAAAAGTTTAGTAAGAAGTAAGCAGTGTGACTACCGGTACTGGTACTGGGAGTTTGTGGAGGAAACCATTTGATGTTAGACGAGCTATCACATCTAGCGATTCCTCTGTCCAAGAGTACAAGAAGATTCCATGTCTCATGAGAATGGTGAAGGGCATTTACCTAGTGAGATCGTAACCGATACCCAGATCGCAATATCTTACACTATATTGAATATATAAATGATTGATTTTATTAGCAGGATTAAACATTTTTATAAATTTCCCTGACTAGTTATAGTCAATTTCCCCTGTTCTATTTCATATAAAAAGTGTTCCGAGATTATAATGCGAAACTGGGGACCAATAATTAGATAATTAGACTTGTAATAGATTCAATAATATTGTGTCCCTGAATGGAGTCAAAAACAGTGAGATGGTGTGAAATATATTATCGACAGCGACTCTCAAAATGCACTAACAACACTATTTGTATTATGTGTAACCATTAATACTGGTATGCAACCTGTCATCTCGAACTCGATCACATATGTACTCTACAGTACATGCCCAGACTATTCCAGTATTCCCATACTAAACAGTTTTGTAAACTGTTCAGTCTTTGTAAACTTTTTTGCACTTTGTTTGCATGGTAGATGGTACGTTAATCCAAACTTGATAGCGAATACCAATACGCATTGAAAATAATACAATTAAAATTCAATTAAAAAATGGCAATAATTTTAAATGCGTAGTAAACAAAATTCAGGATCGCGGCATTACAAATGCTTTCACCATGAAGTTGTTAGGGTTATTAATAATTTTATTTAAAACCGGTATATATTATATTACATTTTTGAAGTAATAATAACATAATAAATAAAAGATAGACTAGCCGACTAACCTCCTAGAGAGTCGTCGGGTCTACATTGCAGCGGGTAATCGTGCGGACTCCCAAGGTTGTGTCCCAACTCATGTGCGAAGGTAATCTGGGAGCTGCGCGGGGGGACCGGCTTTCCGTAGTTCAACGTTGTAACGATCCCCGTGTTCAAGGACTGACCCACCGGGGCCGATATAAACATCGAGTGTTTCTCGCAGACGCCGCCCTTAGCGCCTTCCATGGCGACCCAAGCGAGGCCGAGGACTCCGTTGTCAAAGTCGCGATGGGTGAACACGAAGGCCAGGCAGTAAGCGTCGTGATTCTCCTCGGATAGGAGACTCAGCATCTTGGAGATGCCGATTTTATCGCCTCGGTATGGGTTACTCGGGTCGTGTTTGTCGGCAGTCGTGTTGACGACGATGCGTTTAATAGCGAAACCGATCCCCTGGATGCCGTTGAAGTTAGTGTCCTCAAAGATATCGTTGACAGCACCGACCATCGTGGTGACCTTGTGAAGGACGCTGTCTTCGTTCCTATCGTTCGCCTCAAAGAATAGATGGTCAGTCTGTATGTAAAGGACACATGTGTTCTTTTCAGGAACATTTCGTTTAGCTCGGGACTTTCCATGTTTAATGTTTTTATCGCTATTGGCTGTCTTAGAATATTTATGGGAAGGCCTTCCGGGTCTCGATGCGCCAGTTGGACCTACCGGTACACCATCTAACTGAATCCTATGCATCCAGTCCAATGTCTCCTTATCAATACCGCAACCAGCACCCCTACCACGAAAATCTAAAGGAAATTCAATATCCGATTCCTTATAAATAACGGAATGAAATGAAACGTTTTTTCTAGGAAAATAACGATCCGCCAGTTCGATGTGGTAGCTTTCCGTGGGTGTTGAAATTCTTCCTTCGAATCTTCCGTCTATCACCGAGCCGAATATTCTGCTACTGTTGGGCATATCATCGAGATATCCAACGTAAGAAAAATCGGAAATCCGTCGGGACTTTTGGCCGCTAACCTGAAGCGTTGCCCCATCGGCGAATACACCACCGGGGCGGGTTAGGCGGATAGCGAAGGGTTTGTTATGGGCGCGGAATTGAACTGTTATCTCGGGTTGAGACGCGAGATGGTTAGTAGATCGTCGGGTTAGCATATGCTGCGTGTGGAGGGAGGAGGTGTCGTAGTGTATGCCTTCAAAATTGCGAATATAATGAGAAAGCCGATCACATATAACAGGGTTAATTAAAGATGAAATCAACGAAATTAAGCAAACGCATAACATGATTATGTTTTTAAATATCATGATGATATCCAGTCAGAGTCAGTCGGACCAACAAAAGTTAAATTGATCACAACAAATATTTATATAAATAATCTGATTGTGAGGTTTGTTTGTACCGGTATGTGTGATCTGTGTAGGCTCATCCTGCTATCTGAATAAAGTGTATACCAGTATATAATTATTAGAGGTATTCTTATTAATAAAGGTTAAAACAACAAGAAAGAACAATTGCAGTACGGTTCCGGTATTGTCTATTTCAGTACCTACCACCTACAGACCTACCTATTTACTCTTCATCTCAATGTGATTGAAATAAAATTAATGTACCGATTAAAACACAAGGCAGGCTCGTAGGTCAGGTCAGGTCTAGGCCTATTCCGTTTATATTTATTTGACTAATTAAAACCGCATGGCGCGTTTTGGTAGGCGTAATGACTACGTATTATGATATTTTTTTTCAATTTAGGCGATTATATTAATTTTATTGCTCGGTCAGTCGGTAGAGGAGAGACATCGGAGCTCCGTCTCCGTATCGGCACGGCTAGATACAGCGATACAGGGGACTCCCCTGATTCTTTCACATTCAGGAATCAGTGCTCTATCCTGCTATCATGAATCCGTACCAGTCAGCCAGTGATAAACTACAGAACCCCTCTCCCCCTGCACCCTGTCCCCTGCCAAAATTTTTTTTTTAGAACACTCCTAAAATTTTAACAGGCATTGTTTAACCTATATAGTGACCAACGTGGAAAAATTACTTTCAATATATTGCTATTCCAGTTTTATTCCAGTTTTGCGCAGCACGGAACAAACTAAAGAGTTTTTATAATGTTTGTAAAAATTTTAATTTTAAAATGTGATACATTTTATTGCCAACAGCAGAACAGTAACCTGTAAAACATATTATTGCTGTATTGCCGAAACGAAACCCAAACGGCAAACGGTATCAATATTAGAATAGGCCTATCGTTTATTGTTTTGGTCAGAAAATTCCATAAGTCCGCCAGTCCGCCTGTGCAACCTGTCAGCCTGTTCCGAACAGGTTTTACCGTTGCCAGCTCTGGCTCTACTGGCATCCTCAATAGCAAACTGGCATTTTCAGACGCAATCTAGAGTAATGTTTGAGTCATCATCTATATTCTGTTTCACTTTCAATTATCAATAATCACTTTTAGATGCTATTTTAACTGTTCAAAATATCACAATTCCCGATAGGGAGAGGGTTGTAAATAGTGGTAAATGAAAAATATCACATCTCCCGATTGGGAAAGGAAATCAAATAAGCCTCTAATAAGACAAAATCAAATAAACATATCTTCTCAACGATTTAATAGAAGAATTAAGTACTATATATCAGTATATATGGCAGTATGGAGGCCAATTAACAGAATTGTCATTCGCAGTGCAGCCTCATATAGTTATGGTTCAAAACACTGCAATGCTTTTCACGAGGCATTATGTTAGCAAACGCATACCTGGTATCAGTGTAAATTATAATTAATGTCTGAATGTAACTTTATAATGTAAAATTGGTGATGCTCTCTATACAATAGTTCAAACCAGAATAAGGTACAGGTCCAGTAGTTTATTTTGGTCGAAATATTTCTACCAAAACATGCGATTACAAATAGGTACCACCGTGGTGTGATGATTGCATTGAATTCACATCTCTTGTACCGGTATTGCGTGGGTCCTGGGTTCGATCCTTGTATGGGCCAGGCAGTTTTCGCTTCGGGACGAATGCTTTGAACAGTTGAACGGACTAGCC
Source organism: Nemertoderma westbladi (assembly GCA_032718475.1). Lineage (NCBI taxonomy): Eukaryota > Metazoa > Xenacoelomorpha > Nemertodermatida > Nemertodermatidae > Nemertoderma > Nemertoderma westbladi. The sequence continues at coordinate 70,921 of JAUCBJ010007243.1, forward strand.
ATGGCAGCATGGGACAGGGCGCATCTCTGCATACTTAGTGGTAGAAAATGAGTACTGGAGCTTGTTCTGTGAGGACTGCACTGTCAGACTGTGGCCTGGAAATAAGTCCTCAGACAGTCAGACTATGTGCGTAATCCTTGGCCTAACGGTCGCAGAAAATTCACTTTTACTTACTTTTACATCATATATCTTTCACATCATCGCACGATATAGGTCTGTAGGTGCTATTTAAGCTTAAGGGGAGGGGGGATACCCTACCCCCCCTATTGTTTCTTTATTTCACCTAGAGCAGAATTCAATGAGGATTACAAATCTGAAAACCGCTTAGTGAGACCTCTTTCAGTTCTCGAGTTGTCACTGTTTTTCCGTGTGACGGTCCGTCCGTCAAATTGTAAGAAAGACAGAATACCGACAGACAGACAGATAGACTAGATTCCACAAAAAATTTAAACTGATATCTGGATATCGGAAATGAAATCAGCGACCCCGAAAACCCCCATACAGTAGGGAACATACCCTTAAATAAGCTCCAAAACTGGGTTCTTATTTAGGCCTAAGGAAAATGGCTCTTATTTAGGGGTTTTTGGCCCTTTTTTGGATATTTTTTCGATATAATATGCAATAACTTGTTTCAGGAAAAAATACCGCATAATTTTATTTCACAATGTAAAAGTTTGGTCTTTCTTGAACATAATGCAAAAAACCAGAAAACATTTCACCATCCGGTTTTTTTTCTACAAGCGTTTTAAAATTGCATCAAAAATACGACCAGTTCCTAAATAAGGGGGATTTTTTAAATTTACCTTATTTAAGATATCGAAATTGTACACATAAATACTAAAAGTCCCTAAATAAGAACTTTTTGACCTGGGTTTCTTATTTAGGAATACCGGTACAATTGTATTCCAAAATCTGCACACTCCTTAAATAAATTAAATATTCCTTATTCATTACAGCACAGCTGTACAGTACCGGTCAGCCGGTAGGTGTTACACTTCTTTCATAATTCTTTGATTTATGTCATTCTGTAGGCCTATATTGCTAATTGTTGGGTTAAGAAGGACAATGGTTGCACTGCACTCTATAAATCCTCTATAGAATATCGTATCATAATGAAGTTGCTAGCACTGGCATTCTTACCTCATATGGAGGTATAGAATATCCCATTGATATTCAAAAGAATAGTCCATCGCCCATCTGAGCGCACAGACATTGTCACGTATTTCGATATGAGACATGACATGACTCAAGTAACTGGGTATCACCGCACAGTTTCGAAAAACTAACTTGTGTCCTGCATTTCCTCTTCTGCTCTGCGTTACGCCCCACTTAGATGGATTATCCACAATGTTGTACTTGAAAGGCGTGAAAAAACCAATGTCAATGTCATGTCAATAGGCACAGAGATGGTTCGGTCGGGCAGCTGATAGCCCGTATGCTAAGTGATTTTTTTGTGCGCCGAACGCGACGCGGCGCAGAAAAAAATGTGCGCCTGCGCAGTCGAAAACAGAGCAAAATCCGCGTGCGCAGCAGAAAAACTGCGCGAGATTGGCGCGCGCAGCAGAAATTCTGCGCAAGATTGGCGCGCACAGCAGAAATACTGCGCGAAATCTCCTACCACGTACCTGCCTGCCTACTGCTGTACTGGCCTAAAGCACACCAAGCAGCCAAGTAGCAAGTAGGAGGCTTATTATTTCAGTATTTCTTACAGTCTTATCTGTATTGTCATTACCCTGTTACCGGTAGTCGGCAGACTGCCAGGGGTAGCGGGTAGGTACTTACAGGTGTAAGTAGGTACTACTTACAGACTTATGACTTACCGGTACTGACTTAGTGCTGTAGTGCTGTAATGCAAGTCTGAGCCGTGCTATCAATTTTCTGCGCCTGCGCCTATCGCGCCGCGCTCTAAATTTTCTGCACCTGCGCGCTGCGCTCTCAATTTTCTGCGCCTGCTCCAAATTCTGGAAAAAATTGTGCGCCGAACGCGTTCGGCGTACATGCCCTACTTAGCAGAATGGGCTGATAGACGTTATGAAGGTTAAAGATGATGACTGGATGACGTTTTTGCTCAACTGGCTCAGGCAGCAGTGGGACACGTTCGTGGGACCTTTGCGTTGCGCAGCATGAAGTGAGCAAAGCCTTAGCTAGCCCTAGCTGATAGGGGCCCCATTAACGTGTTATCTTTCGTTAGTCAGAGGTCGTTCAACACAATACTCGTCTACTTAATTTGCCTCATTGCGTTCGTTTGTTTTTTACCAAACTTCAGATTATTTCTAATCTTTTGACAGAGTACATACATACCAAGTTTCGTTTAATTTCATCAAGGAATGACCGAGCAGCCGAGTTATTAGCGATAAAAAATTTACGACGACGTCGACAACAGACAACTCGTTAATGGCACCCATCTGCTAAGGTTTCGCTCACTTGAACATGCCTCTCCCCCACATTCAATCCGGTTCGACGCAGTTTGTTGCTCGTTTTTGCTCATTGCTGCTCGTTGTGCTTTATTATTTCTCGTTGTTGGTCATTGTTGCTCATTGTTGGTTATTGTTGCTCGTTGTTGGTTATTGTTGCTCGTTGTTGGTCATTGTTGCTCATTGTTTCTCGTTGTTGCTTGTTGGTGCTCATTGTTGCTCATTAGTTGTACTTTATTATTGCTTGTTGTTGCTCATTGTGCTCGTTGTTGTACTCAGTGCTCGTTGTTGCTCATTGTTGCTTCTTGTTGTACTTTATTATTGCTCGTTCAATCGTTGTTGCTCATTATTGCTCGTTGTTGTTCTGTATTATTGCTCATTGTTGCTCAGTATTTCTCATTGTTGCTCATTGTTGCTCGATATTACTCGTTGTTGCTCATTGTCGCTCGTTGTTGTACTTTATTATTGCTCATTGTTGCTCGTTGTTGCTCAATATTACTCGTTGTTGCTCATTGTCGCACGTTGTTGTACTTTATTATTGCTCATTGTCAGATTGTTGCTCAATATAACTCGTTGTTGCTCGTTCTGTCGTTGTTGCTCATTATTGCTCGTTGTTGTACTTTATTATTGCTCATTGTTGCTCAATATTACTCGTTGTTGCTCATTATTGCTCGTTGTTGTTCTTTATTATTGCTCATTGTTGCTCAGTGTTTCTCATTGTTGCTCAATCTGTCAATGTTACTCGTTGTTATACTTTATTATTGCTCATTGTTGCTATACTTTATTATTGCTCATTGTTGCTCAATGTTACTCGTTGTTACTCATTGTCATTGTTGCTCGCTGTTCCTCATGTCCTCATTGTTGCTCGTTGTTGTACTTTATTATTGCTCATTGTTGCTCGTTGTTTCTCAATGTTACTCGTTGTTGCTCGTTGTTACTCGTTGTTGCTCGTTCAGTCGCTGTTCCTCATTATTGCTCATTGCAGCATTGTTGCTCATTGTTGTTCGTTATTTCTCGCTGTTGCTCATTGTTGCTCGTTGTTGTACTTTATTATTGCTCATTTTTGCTCGTTGTGGCTCATGGTCTGATTGTTGCTCAATGTTACTCGTTGTTGCTCATTGTTACTCGTTGTTGCTCATTGTTGCTCAATGTTACTCGTTGTTGCTCATTGTTACTCGTTGTTGCTCATTGTTGCTCGTTCAGTCGTTGTTCCTCATTATTGCTCGTTGTTGTACTTTAATATTGCTCATTGTTGCTCAATGTTACTCGTTGTTACTCGTTGTTGCTCGTTGTTTTGTTACTCATTGTTCAGTTGTTGCTCGTTGTTGCTTATTGTTGGCCATTGTTGCTCGTTGTGCATTTTTGCACCTATCAAATTAAGCTCAGAAGCTCCCTTAGTAGGCCTATCTCTGTATCTTGCAGTCTTGCAATGTCCTGTCCAGGTTAGGCAGTTAGGAGGTCATAACTGTCATAAGCAGATAAGGGCAGAAGGAGGATGGGGCTGGGAGACGAGGTTATATGAGATGAGACATTATATAAGGATATTTAATTTAATTTAATTTATTTAATTTATTTTATTAATTTATTTTTTTTATTTAATTTAATGTATTTAATTAAATTAAATTAATTTATTTTATTTAATTTATTTAATATATGAGAAATGATAAATATTTAATTTATTTAAGGATAAGGAGTGTGCACATTTTGGAATGAAATTGTATAGGCTACCTAAATAAGAAACCCATGTCAAAAAGTTCTTATTTAAGGACTTTTAGTATTTATGTGTACAATATCGATGTTATCGATGCTAAATTTTAAAAGTATTAATTATTGGGCACTGGACAGTGCCCAATAATTAATACTTTTAAAATTTAGCATTGATAAAGCTGTGGCTGACAGTGTGACAGTCCTTCATTTGTTTTATCTTTTAATATTTACTCGCCACATTCCCCACCATGATTTTTGAAACAATCTATTGAAACGTTTAAGAGACCTTCATGTAGCACGTCAGCACGTCCACGTGGCTGCGTGTGGTAGGTGGTAGGTTTAGGTAGGCCTACTGCAGTACTGTAACAAATCTATTGAAACATTTACTGATTTAAGATACCTTCTGCCTTCGCGCAGTATCGGTATATGGGATACTAATTAGATTATTGATAATGAGATTATTTGTGTGGTCCTCATTCTCCTCCATTCACTGCTATAGTGTAGCTGGATGATTATATTATATATTGAAGAAGATTAAGGATATTCATTTGATCTGTTGATACTGCGGATTATACTGTATTGAATAAGTCTATAAAGATATTCAATCCGGGTTACAATACAAGATGTCGACTGCCAGCGCCACAATTGATAGGCAGACCAGCTCTCCAAGCAACAGAAGAGTATCCCTAATCGGTTCGTCAAAATCTACAGCAACGCGAACTTCGGCTGGGAACACCACCAATAAAACCAAACAAAATAACACAATGTCCCAACGGACATCTACTGATGGTTACTGTGCATCTACGAACACAATTTCCACAGTATCGCAGAGGAAAAAAGCAAAACCGAGAGAATGGATCACCACAAAGATTGAATGCTCCATCTGCCAAATTACCTGGACTGAAATTGAAACGCAGGTGGCTGTTGAGCTTGACATATCCTCACAAAACTTTATTTGCGGTGTGTGTTCTGCTCAAAAGATTGAAAAGTTGGAAGCTGATCAAGCTACCCTACTGATAGACAACAGCAACCTATCGAAACAACTAGTCCATCTGAGAAACTTAACGAATGATGTTCACAACGTTTAACTGTTGAAACGTTTAAGAGACCTTCGCGCAGCACGTGGCGTGCTCCAACATTGTGTAACAAGCTGTTCAAATGTTTAAGAGACCTTCGCGCAGCACGTGGCTTACTGTAACATTGTGTAACAAGCTGTTGAAACGTTTGAGAGACTTTCGCGCAGCACGTGGCGCACTGTAACATTGTTAACAAGCTGTTGAAACGTTTAATAGACCTTCGTGCAGCACATGGGGGTACTGAAACATTCTGTTGAAACGTTTGAGAGACCTTCGCGCAGCACGTGGCACACAGTAATATTGTATAACAAGCTGTTCAAATGTTTAAGAGACCTTCGCGCAGCACGTGGCTTACTGGAACATTATGTAACAATATGTTGAAACGTTTGAGAGACCTTCGCGCAGCACGTGGCGTACTCCAACATTGTGTAACAAACTGTTGAAACGTTTAAGATACCTCCGCGTTCGCGCAGTATGTGAGATGCTGAAACAATCTGTTGAAACGGTTCAAAGGCCTTCGCGCAGCACATGAGACACTAAAACAATATATTGAAACGATTAAGAGGTCTATATATTTTCCATCATAGCTAACACCCCAATTCATGATATTGACTGATTGAATGGGATAATCTTTTTAGGCTCATTAAGCAGTTAAGCCAAGGAATGCCTGTTCACCATCACCACCATGGATGATATTCTATAGTAAACCTCTTCCATTTTCTTTTCCAAAGTTGCTTTGGTTCCCATTTATCGACCACTCACAAGGATGAAAGCTAGGGATGGTCTAGGCTGAAGCATTTAAAGCACTGTCAGACTGTGCAACTGTGCTCAAACAGTGCTGCCCTCGTCAGTAGGGAACATACCCTTAAATAAGCTCCAAAAGTTCTTATTTAAGGAAAATGGCTCTTATTTAGGGGTTTTTGGGCCTTTTTTGGATATTTTTTCGATATAATATGCAATAACTTGTTTCAGGAAAAAATACCGCATAATTTTATTTCACAATGTATAAGTTGGGTCTTTCTTGAACATAAAGCAAAAAACCAGAAAACATTTCACCGTCCGGTTTTTTTTCTACAAGCGTTTTAAAATTGCATCAAAAATACGACTAGTTCCTAAATAAGGGGGATTTTTTAAATTTACCTTATTTAAGATATTGAAATTGTACACATAAATACTAAAAGTCCCTAAATAAGAACTTTTTGACCTGGGTTTCTTATTTAGGAATACAATTGTATTCCAAAATCTGCACATTCCTTAAATAAAATAAATATTCCTTATTCCTTACAGTATGTGTTACACTTCTTTCATAATTCTTTGATTTATGTCAGTCTGTATATTGTTAATTGTTGGGTTAAGGATAAGGACAATGGTTGCACTGCACTCTATAAATCATCTATAGAATATCGTATCATAATGAAGTTGCTAGCACTGGCATTCTTACCTCACACGGTAGCATAGAATAGACCATTGATATTCAAAAGAATAGCCCATCTGAGCGCACATACATTGTCACGTATTTCGATGAAACATGACTCAAGTAACTGGACATCGCCGCACAGTTTCGAAAAACTAACTTGTGTCCTGCATTTCCTCTTCTGCTCCGCGTTACGCCCCACTGGATTATCCACAATGTTGTACTTGAAAGGTGTGAAAAGAGTGAAAAACCAGACTGCCAGATGTCAATGTCATGTCAATAGACACAAAGATGGTTCGGTTGGGCATGGGCAGCTGATAGACGTTATGAAGGTTAAAGATGATGACTGGATGACGTTTTGGCTCAACTGGCTCAGGCATGAGTGGGACACGTTCGTGGGACCTTTGCGCAGCATGAAGTGAGCAAAGCCTTAGCTAGCCCTAGCTGATAGGGGCCCCACCCCATTAACATGATGTCTTTCGTTAGTCAGAGGTCATTCAACACAATACTCGTCTCCTTAATTTGCCTCATTGCGCTCGTTTGTTTTTTACCAAACTTCAGATTATTTCTAATCTTTTGACAGACTACATACATACTAAGTTTCGTTTAATTTCATCAAGGAATGACCGAGTTATTAGCGATAAAAATTTACAACGACGACAGACAACTCGTTAATAGCACCCATCCCATATGCTAAAGGCTTCGCTCACTTGAACGTGGCTCTCCCCCACATTCAATCCGGTTCGACGCAGTTTGTTGCTCGTTGTTGCTCATTCAGTCATTGATGCTCATTGTGCTTTATTATTTCTCATTGTTGGTTATTGTTGCTCATTGTTGCTCGTTGTTGGTCATTGTTGCTCATTGTTGCTTGTTCGTGCTCATTGTTGCTCGTTAGTTGTACTTTATTATTGCTCGTTGTACTCTATTATTGCTCGTTGTTGCTCATTATTGCTCATTGTTACTCATTGATGCTCGTTGTTGTACTTTATTATTGCTCGTTCAATCGTTGTTCCTCATTATTGCTCGTTGTTTCTCGTTGTTGTACTTTATTATTGCTCATTGTTGGTCAATATTACTCGTTGTTGCTCGTTCAGTCGTTGTTGCTCATTGTTGCTCGTTGTTGTACTTTATTATTGCTCATTGTTGCTCAGTGTTTCTTATTGTTGCTCGTTGTTGCTCAATGTTACTCGTTGTTATACTTTGTTGTTGCTCAATGTTACTCGTTGTTATACTTTATTATTGCTCAATGTTACTCGTTATTTTGTTACTCATTGTCATTGTTACTCGTTGTTCCTCATGTCCTAATTATTGGTCGTTGTTTCTCGTTGTTGTACTTTATTATTGCTCATTGTTGCTCGTTGTTTCTCAATGTTGCTCGTTGTTGTACTTTATTATTGCTCGTTCAGTCGTTGTTCCTCATTGTTGCTCGCTGTTTCTCGTTGTTGCTCATTGTTGCTCAGTGTTGCTCGTTGTTGCTCATTATTACTCATTGTTACTCGTTGTTGCTCGTTGTTGTACTTTATTATTGCTCGTTCAGTCGTTGTTCCTCATTGTTGCTCGTTGTTGTCCTTTATTATTGCTCGGTGTTTCTCAATGTTACTCGTTGTTGCTCATTGTTGCTCGTTGTTGCTCGTTCAATCGTTTTTCCTCATTATTGCTCATTGTTGTTCGTAGTTTCTCGCTGGTGCTCATTGTTGTACTTTATTATTGCTCATTTTTGCTCGTTGTTGCTCATTGTTGCTCAATGTTACTCGTAGTAGTCGTAGTTGCTCATTGTTACTCGTTGTTGCTCATTGTTGCTCGTTCAGTCGTTATTCCTCATCATTGCTTGTTGTTGTACTTTAGTATTGCTCAATGTTACTCGTTGTTGCTCGTTGTTACTCGTTGTTGCTCGTTGTTTTGTTACTCATTGTTCATTTGTTGCTCGTTGTTGCTTATTGTTGGTCATTGTTGCTCGTTGTGCATTTTTGCACCTATCCAATTAAGCTCAGAAGCTCCCTTATCTCTGCATCTTGCAGACATAATAAGAAACATTATATAAGGATATTTAATTTAATTTATTTAATTTAATATATGAGAAATGAGGCCAGTATTGGTTGACAGGATATACGCAATGCGTATCCCATTGCGCCTCATAATAGCCCCTCGTCAACAAGTCAACCCCATCGACTAGCGGCACTGGCTGTTTCAGCTGACGGCGTGACGGGGCTCTGTCGAAAAACGCGTCCCTGATGCAGTAAGGGCCCTCTTTTGAGGAGCAATATTATTATTGTCGCGGAACTGCTTCTACTCTCTGTGAGAAATGAGAAATATTTAATTTATTTAAGGAGTATCAGAGTATGCAGATTTTGGAATGAAATTGTATACCTAAATAAGAAACCCATGTCAAAAAGTTCTTATTTAAGGACTTTTAGTATTTATGTGTACAATTTCGATGTCTTAAATAAGGTAAATTTAAAAATCCCTCTTATTTAGGAACTGGTCGTATTTTTGATGCCATTTTAAAACGCTTGTAGAAAAAAAACCGGACGGTGAAATGTTTTCTGGTTTTTTGCATTATGTTCAAGAAAGAACCAACTTTTATATTGTGTAATAAAATTATGCGGTATTTTTTACTGAAACAAGTTCTTGCATATTATGTCGAAAAAATATCCAAAAAAGGCCCAAAAACCCCTAAATAAGAGCCATTTTCCTTAAATAAGAACCCACTTTTGGAGCTTATTTAAGGGTATGTTCCCTACTGCTCGTGCACCATGCCGTGCCCAGGCTGGCGTGCCCCATCTAGGGATCGAAACAGGGCTTCCTAATTGGAAGCCCAGGTATGTCACCAATAGACCAAGCTGCAGCTGTAGCTGTGCTTCTAGCGTAGAACTGTGCTGTAAAGGGTACAGCTCTAGTCATGCACATATAGCCTTATGATCGGACCCCTGTGCTGTACCTTGTTACTTGTTAGTGTTACAGCAGTCATCCTCCATAGCATCTCTGCAAACAAAGTCCAATTTTGGAATGTATGAATACATTTCTGCAAAAGCATGGTAGGAATAATGAATTTGGCACAAAAAACATATATTTATTGAAAAATGATAGAATTTATGATGGAAATATACTTGCAGGACTTTAAAATATTTTTTTTTAATTTAGAAAAGTCCAATTTTGGAGTGTATTCCGATTTCGGAATCTACCCTCGCACAAAGTTCCAAAATTGGAATAAGTCCAAAATCGCCTATATCACCGACTGTATAATATTCATTGTTGTTTCTCATCGTTGTTTCGCTTTACATTGCGATTTTATCTGTTTAGTGCATATAATTTGTTGTTGACGTAAAAAAATCAAATCAAATCAAATCAAATCAAATCACGTCAGCACGTCCACGTGGCTGCGTGTGGTAGGTGGTAGGTTTAGGTAGGCCTACTGCAGTACTGTAACAAATCTATTGAAACATTTACTGATTTAAGATACCTTCTGCCTTCGCGCAGTATCGGTATATGGGATACTACTGTACCGTACCGTGCTGAAACAATCAGTTGAAACGTTTAAGATACCTTTGTGCATAACATTCTGCCTTTCCCGATTTGCGATTGGGGAATTTGACCTAACTGAAGTAATAGGCCTACGGCTGTACGGTCAGACGGTACTGCAATTCAGCAATTACTGAATTAATAGGCCTACACAGACAGACAGATACGGTACGGTACCGGTTGGCCGGTACTCAGGTCCTGGTACAGCTCCCAGATTGCCAGACATCAGACGCAGACAGCCGGAGGTAAATCTGTAAATCAGTAAATACAGAAATACTTCAGTACTACCAGACTACTTAGGCCTACGCCTACCTTACCCCAACGGTCTGATACCTATCTCTTTATCTTCTTCTGACTCTCTCTGTCTCTGAAGTACTGAAGTCCTGGAAGTCGGAAGTCTGAACTGCTGAACTGAATGTGGAATGAAGTACAGGTACTTACTTACTGCTGTACTGACTTAAAGCAGGAAAGCGCATCGCAACCTGACACGCCGACAGTCCACTCTACTTCTGACTGCAGTACTGCTCTATGGATTTTTGATCAGCTGCTTAAATTCGGACAAACTTTTTGATATTGATTTCTCATTGGTTACCTTGTATATCATAGCCTATTCACCAACTACTACTACGCAACTACTGGTAATTATTAATATCTTGATGACTCACTGTACTGTAACTACCTATGTAAAACCACCTAAACTCGGCAAACGTTCAGAACTAGATACGCAGAACACAATAGAGGCCTACAAAAGTAGAGTTGGATTGGGGGGGGGGATTGATTCCCTTGTTTGTTCTCACTCCCTGTGCATTTTCCCTGGTGTATTTTAACCCCCTCCAGTGAATACTATAATATAATAATAATATTGGTTATTTATATAGCGCTTTTCTACGCTCAGCATACTCAAAGCGCTTTTATTATCATTACCCCAGCACGGTATTATTATCAATACACATGCATTTGTCCATTTTCACACTATGTCTGTCTGTGCAAGTCCATCCCCATCCCCGGTTAATTTCCCTAGTATCTTTAGCGCCCTCAGTGAAAAGCCCATCTTCCCCATTCCCACCAATCGTACAGGAATTTATAGTACTCACAACACATTTCAACTAACGAGGTAATGCTCGTCATTAGTTTATTTAAGGGGAGTTTAAGGGGATTTAAGGACAATTTTTCCATACAAACTAATATTCAGTCTCGGTACACTTTTAGCACGCATCAGATTACTTTACAGGCCAACTGTTCTTGCATTCCACCCGGAAATTAATGGGCTTTCTGCTTTCTGGAGAACCAATGTTTTTTTCATATATTTAGCTTATTTTTTTAAAAGTGGACCTAATTTTCCAAAAAAAAATAGCCATATAATTAGTGTCACAAGCATTAAAATTACAATTCGATGCTTGTGCGTACATAATATATATAAAATAATTGGTTCACGTTATTCTACGTTAAATAATGATCCTAGTGAGCATCTTTAAAGTCTATAACTATCAAATTGCAGCTGAGAAAAATGTACCGAAAGAATTTTAAAAACTCATTTTGAGAAAAATCCAGTTAAAATTTGAACCTTCCCGCGCAAAAACTGTCTATTATTAGGAAATAATGTCTAAATAATTTTTGCTATGGGGTTTTCCTGGTCGCTGAATTCATTTCTGAGGTTAGTTTTCACTTTTAATTCAATTTTATTTGTCTGTATGTCTGTCTGTTGGTCTTTCTGACTATCCGTCAATCTGTCCGTCAAATATAAGAAAAGGGCATACAATCTAGTTAAACGTTTAGGTAGAGGGGTTTTCCTGGTCGCATAATTAATTTCGAGTGACAGTTTGTTTTAACATTTGATGACCTCCAAATTGTCTGTTTGGCAGTCAGTTTGTCGGTTATATTTTGACGGACAGACTGACAGAGGCTTACAGACAGAAACGACGAGGCCAAATTTGAATAGTGGCAACATAAATGAAGTCACCGACCACGAAAACCCATTTAGGGAATTTTTTTAGACAGATAGTTTGCTTTTTATTGACGGACAGACATTCTGACGGACAAACCGACAGTCAATCGGACAGACAGCCATATCTCGAGAAGTAAGATATATCTTGTTAAACGCTTTTCAAATTTGGAATCTTGATAAAAATTGGCTCCAGATGAAACAGAAAAAAAATTGAAAAAAAATTGGATGCCTGTACTAAACTCCCCTTAACCTCGCTTTCTCCATATAGTCTTACTGCGCTCCAGCCTGCCAGGTAACAAACAGTCAAGAGCGAGAGAGTGAATGTCGTCTTGCACCCGGTGTTTCAAGTAGGTAAAGGCTACTGACCGGAACCATTGCCATTTAAAGAAGCAGGTTAAAGAGGCGGGTTGGGGGGAACCAAGGCAATAAAACGAAAGTTAACACATGTTACAAGATTATGCAGGTTACTTTATTGCGGTAATAGGCCCTACAGTTATGGTCCGGTCAATAATACACAAGTAAAATATAAATCAAATATAAAGCTTCAATATGGTAATTAAACGGTCCGGTCGATGGGTCCGGTCAGTAGGTCCGGTCAATGGGTTGGGTCAATGGGTCCGGTCAGTGGGTCCGGTCAGTGGGTCCGGTCAGTAGGTCCGGTCAGTGGGTCCGGTCAATGGGTCCGGTCAATGGTTCCCGTCAGTGGATCCGGTCAGTGCGTCCGGTCAATGCGTCCGGTCAGTGGATCCGGTCAGTGGATCCGTTCGTTCAGTGGGTCCGGTCAATGCGTCCGGTCAGTGGATCCGGTCAGTGGGTCCGGTCAATGGATCCAGTCAGTGGATCCGGTCAGTGGATCCGGTCATTGGATCCGTTCGTTCAGTGGGTCCGGTCAATGCGTCCGGTCAGTGGATCCGGTCAGTGGGTCCGATCAATGTGTCCAGTCAATGGGTCCGGTCAGTAGCCACTACTTTTCAAGTAGGCCATCACTGGTCGTTTATTATGATTATTTCAATGTGAGACAGAAGGTCTGGAATTTCGGTCCGTCGATTTCAAAATCGTTTCAATATTTCAACTAAATAAGTCATTTCAATGTCAATGCTACTCCATGGACACATTGTGATCAAACTTCGATCAATGTTTGATCAAAGTTTGATCACAGGAATTCGTTTTGTGAGCGGGGTTGTATTAAGGCTAGGCAATGAACTAAAGAGTCAACATTTGTTTATTTTCCTTAACTTCGTGGTTGCATTTCCTTAAGGAAATGCCTTTCTAGTATACAGTATAACTGTATAACTCATCTTTTTACAAGCCTCGTTGTGCTCGTCATTCAGTCAGCATGTACATTTGACAGCTAATAATAGCCTGCAACTGTATAAGGATGAGGTGTACTGTAACTGTAGGCTTATATCGTATTGAAATTAATATTGAAATTTAAAATAGGCCTACTGTATCATAGAGATATGCCAATACACTGAGGGGGGTTACAATTCACTAAAAAATCACCCAGAGTAGTTTCACCCCCGGTTAAAATAACCTAGTGAATTCTAACCGGGGGTGAAAAAAATACACTAGGGAATTTTAACCGTGAGGTGCATTTTTAGGGGGGGGGGGGGGATGTTCTGCTACACCGGTAGTGGCATAAGCAAGGAGTAGGCCGAACTTTACTCACTTCAACGGGTGTTTAACCGTACGTATAACGCTGTTTCAACCCCCAGCGACGAGCTTCCTCATTTTTTCCATTTCTGAACAAAACCATAATATTACAGTACATCAAATGCTTTCAACACTGACCCAAATATATAAGTGGCACACTACAGTACTGTAGCTGTATGTCAATAGATCCAAAGGAAATCCGATAATTTTTAACACCGACCCAAATTGTGTGGCAGATTGGTTGAACCCGGTGCTAAAGGATGATAGATACATTCAACACGGAGCCAAACGGTGGAAGATCCGTTGCACAGAGATTTTTCACTGCCACAATATCTTGTACCCATGAGCTTACGAACCTCTTCTCGGTTAGCGGTATTAATTCTGAAAGTTTAGATTTAACCAAAACTTGAACATGTCCACTACTTAATTCGTGAGCATCATATTCTCGTAAAATTGTTTCACTATCTGATTGAAGGCCATGTTCAATACTAACAGTACTTATCTAGTAGGCCTACTATATCATCCCCAGAATTATATAAATTTGTGGCATATAATATGAACCGTATGCCAAGGCTCGCCGACTACGTTTCTCGCTCCATAGTATTGACATCACAACATCCCAACTGGTCGGTACTGCATCACAATCTGACTGACAAACATTGGACAAGCAGTGGGGCGAGCCACAGTTGAGGCAGAGCTTAGAACTACAGTAGGAAAGTGTAAATCAGTGTCACATGAAACGGTTGAATTTACATTGATTATCATCTACATCTGCAAGCACTGTATTTTTTCGATTTTCTCCTCAAAGAAGTTTATCAGCCAAAGACTCATCAGGTTCATGGCGTGGAAACCTTCTTTACACTTCCACGATAGCACCTTATTCGCAATTAATACTAAACAACTTTTTCGAGTCACCGGAGTACCGATTACTACGATGTCCATGTAAATATGTAGTCTCCCTTTGCCAAAGTTATCAATCAGGTCCACTCCAATCCAGACTTTTGACATTGGGTCCTTCATAATCCGGCAGCACAGTGATGAACCGAGCTATATTATACCCGTAAAATGTCTCATCAGTTTTATGACCACAATATCATACTACAGTAGTCGATATTAGAGAGGGTGTCGCTCTCTCAGCCTTGATCGACTTGAATTAAACATGTTTCCATGTCAACAGTGACTGAGACCATAGCAACCGCTGTTATAAACACTCAGTATCTAGAGTATTTTCACCAATTTGGTCTTTATCAATGATTGCCAATCTAATGAACCCAGTCCCGAAGCACTGTTGAGATAGCAACCGTTGCGTTGTTAGGGGCAGTAATCGCCATAACTAACATCAATTTAAGCATTAGGGCTACTGTGTATATCAAGGTTATTCAAATTGGTTTCGAGTCACAATTCAATTTAATCAATTCACAATATATTGTTTCCGAATTATAGGCAGTTACAGTTGTGGTAACCAGAAAGAGTGACACAGGATACAGAATGAATGACAGTCAATTTTGAAAGTCCTCAGCAAGTCTCTGATCGGATGAGCATAAGCTCAAAGGATGGTATGCTCGAGCATGTGGATGACTTCTGTTACCTGGGATCATGGATCCTGAAGTCAGGTGAGGACCTTCGAATACGTAAGGTAAAGGCATGGGCGGCATTGCATAGGTTTCCAGGATTTGGAAGTCACCGAGAATTAATCGGAAACTTAAGGTCCGATTATTTAGAGCAGCAATAGTTCCAGTATTCCTGTATGGGAGTCCATGCTGGGCTCTAAGTGCTGAGGACACCAAATCTCTGGATGACACATTCACAAGAATGCTTCGCCGGGTTCATTGTGTGAAGTACAATGCACCAATCTCCAACCAGACACTATATAACATTGGAGGTGTCTCATTGGTTCCCCCAAGCTTAACACTGGAACAAAGTCGCTTCCGCTTTGCAGGACATTGCATTCGCCGTGAGGACAATCCAGTGCATAATCTTGTGCTTTGGCAGCCTCATGGAGTGAATAAGCATGGAGTACAGCCCATGACTTTCTTAAGACGCATCTTAAAGGACACTGGCCTTGAAGATGCGGATGATCTAGCAGATATCATGGGTGATAGGGAGTTGTGGCGACAAATTTTGTCGACAAGCCGGCACAGCATTCTTAAAAATGCAGCTGCAATGCAGCATGCCGATCCTAGTACTGTAGTAGGCACAGAATACACAATAATCAATAATTTGTTTTCCATTAGACATAATATTTACTATAGCATTTTTTATTTCCTGCATTTAGGGACAATTGGATGGATTGGATAATACTGTAATAGCTCGTGAGAAGCTAGTAAGCTTATTCAAACCGTTTAGGGTAGGGCAGGGACGGGTTAAGGGGGGGGGGGGGGGGCAACAGGGGCAGCTGCCGGGGGCCCGTAAGTTGGAAGGGGCCCGCAAGTTGGGAGAAATTTACCGAACATTATCTCACTGATAAAACAACCTCATTTATTTATTAATTTCTGGCTGTTCAATAAATATTTATAGTAGGCCTATATCTCACATACTGTAGAGCACCATTCAGAGCACAGTGTCCCAGAGATTGTTTAAATTGTTTTAAAAAAATTTAAATTTTGAAAGTGTAAAGTAATGCTTAAAGGAAAACGTTAGCAAAAGGGTCGATTTAAAATAATAGTAAATTATTACAATTAACATTTAATTTACCTTTCAATTAGATTTATCTGAAATCATTCACGAGTTCAGTAGTCACAAAGCTAGGAAATTGCTTCTTTAAAGTAATTGTTGTGTCTAATTCATTGATATACCAATATAGTCGTTCCTAAGTATATAATTGATGTCTGTTGGATGGTGTAATTTTAGGAAAACAATATTGTTATTTAAATGATAAAGGACTATTATTCGATAAAAAAAAAGTAAGCGGAAATCACCGCTTTTTTCACTGATTTTCACTTAAACTATTCTGTCCATAGTGTTTTTCATTACGATTTATATCGAATATATTGTTTTATTTGAAAAAAATATCACCAGCGTTACTTATTTTTACCAACGGGGGGACCAAAATTTTTTGCAATTGGTTTTCGTGGGGGGGGGGGGGGGGGGGGGGGGTAGGGGCGCGTAAGTTGCGACTGCCGGGGGCCCGAAAATCCATAATCCGTCCCTGGGGTAGGGAAAAAAACCTGAAAGTATATAATAATATTGTAAAAATAATCTTAAATTATAGCGTAACAGAAGTCGTCCCCGCTGGTCTCAACATCCACCCAAAGCCATCGACACTGCTGTCCACACGTCGTCAAGTCGCCTCGTCAAACGCCTATGTGCCTAACTGCATTTTGTGACGAGAAAAAGTGATTTTTAAGAGTTCTAATAAATCTGTTGCGATTTTTTATTTGAGAAAAACTAGTTGATATATTGTTCCAGAGAACCACTCCACGATAAGATATTGCCCTCTGACCGATGAGTAAATTTTTACGTGGGATAAAAAAATAATTTTGAGTTGAAGACCGAGTTTTATATCTATGAGTAGGCCTATCAAGGGTAAATGAGAAAAGTGTTTTTAAGCCAGAACAGTCGTAATTATATAAAATACTGCGCATTAAAGAAGCAAGTTGTAGTGTGTTTTTTGGATTGGAAGTGGGGTGAACTGGCGAAAGGTTACCATAACATGTCACAGTAACCATGACAACCGTTGCTAAGTCCAATAGGATCTCCATAGACCCCCTCTCAACCAGCGATATATGCATTATATTATGACTATGATATCAAGATATACTGTATATATACCACTGTACCGCTAACTGTTCCCTTTGAGTGAATATTGCCCCGACCAATCATTAAAAGACATAGATATCGTAACCATGTTCATAGATACAGTACAGGCCACCAGAAAAAGCAGATTTCATCCAATGTGATCACATGTGAACACATTTGTTCAAGTCATCTGATTGGCAGGTTATGGCGAGTTATCTTCTAGATCACACAGCAGGAGGCTAACTTGCTGGGACCGACAAAAGCTTTGTGTGCGGTGCGCCTGTATGTCTGATATCAGGTAGATGAGAGAGCCGCCAGGGCGTAACATTGCGGACATGGGCTGTATTGGTAGAGAGAGAACTACATACAAGACCACATGGAGGTTCATTGAGTGTTTGGGAGTGGATGGGTATATGGATGGAGGAGCCTAGACCATTGAATAATTGATTTAGTGCAGGGAGATGTCGCGCCTAGTCTGACACCGAGAGGGCACAGAGAAACACCAGAAGATGCCTTAACATCACTAACTAACTATAGGCCTGCCTACTAGACACTATTAACCGCACACTATAAAGGTAAACAAAATCCTTATCGCATTTCCAGCTGCAGTGAGTGACAGTTAGCGGCAAACTACAGAGAGTTTCCAGATTACTAAGCGTTTC
This sequence comes from Nemertoderma westbladi, assembly GCA_032718475.1. Classification (NCBI taxonomy): domain Eukaryota; kingdom Metazoa; phylum Xenacoelomorpha; order Nemertodermatida; family Nemertodermatidae; genus Nemertoderma; species Nemertoderma westbladi. Next base: position 89,049 of record JAUCBJ010007243.1, read on the forward strand.
AAAAGTATTCAATTGTATCCTTTGGCGAAAAAATTTTGGTTGTTGCCATTTCAATTATGTTCAATTATGTTCAATTGTCCCGTTCAACAACATTACATTACACTGCGGTACACATTTGATAAAATGTGTTCACAATTGTACAATTCTGCGTTTTCTGGTGGCCTGTACTGTATAATACAATACTTGGTGAGGGTGAAGACCTTAGGATACGTAAGTGAAAGGCATGGGCAGCATTTTAATAGTCGGTCCAGGATTTGGAAGTCCCATATAATACAACGGAAAGGTTCGATTATTTATGGCAGCAGTAGTACCAGTACTCTTATGGGATTCAATGCTGGGCTCTAACCGCAGAGGATACCAAATCTCTGGATGGCCGCTAGGGGGCGAGCAGTAGTCTTGAGGACGGGGTAGCAGCGGTTGTTCCCCCGAGGTCATTGACCGGTGGATCTTGCAACTGCAGGCGATTCTAGGCCCATTATCTCAAGGTTTGAGTACCGAGGTCGGGCAACAGATCTGTTTGTGCGAAGGTTGCGTGGTCTCATACCAACGTCGTGCACACGGCCAGTATCTTTGTTATGCTATACCAGTATAGGTTCTGTAGTTTGTAACGGTAAAACGAACATAGATCCTGCATGGCCTGACTTTGATGAATTTAGATCTTTGCGAACTTAGGTCCTACTGTATACATGCGAACATAGATCCTATTTGAGTGAACTTAGATCCTAACTATAGGTGAACTTAGATCCTAACTAGGTGAACTTAGATCCTAACGAGGTGAACTTAGATCCTAACTAGGCGAACTTAGATCCTAACTAGGTGTACTTAGATCACAATTTATGCTATTAAAAGCCTTTAGTAATCATCATGGTTGTCGCGAAGCAAACTTAGATCCCACGTGTATTATGCGTTGTCCGCGTTTTGTCGATATTATACTGTAGTATATTGTACGGTGTTACAATAAGCAAATAAAAGTACTTATAATGCAAATAAGTCGTACACTAAAAGTAGTTGCAGAGTGACTCACCAACAAACTATAATTTTTCAATTAATAGCCAATTCATTGCAATGTATTGGTGGTAGGATCTAAGTTCGTTTCCCTTCAAGCGTGATAATTACAGTCAGGTCTGCTGGTCTATGGGAATGACATTTCACATTAACACAGCTACGGTAAGGCAATTTATGGAAAGGTGGGATCTAAGTTCGTACGCTGAGGATCTAAGTTCCTATGGGAAGGATGTAAGTTCGTATAGGAAGGATCTACTGTAAGTTCGTATGGGAAGGATCTTAGTTCGCATGGGAAGGATCTATGTTCACCAAGATCTAAGTTCGTTCAGGATCTAAGGTGCTCTACTGCTCTAGGATCTAAAGCCGGGGAACCGTTTGTAACATACGGACTGACAGACATGCTGTCTCTGTTAGTCTGCTGGTCTGTCTGTCTGTGTACTGACAGACTGTTGTACTGCAGTACTGTACTGTAAGTACACCAAGTACAGAACTGCAGAAGTACGTACAAAGTACATGACTGCATGAAGTAGGTCAGTAAATAGGTCAGAATCACAATCACTACACAGCACTATCAGTAGGTACCGGGCTGCCGGGCACTGCCTGACTGCTGCACCCGGTGCTGGGAACCGGTAATATATTTTTTTATGGACATGGCAGTATGACATGCTGACATGACATGGCTTGACTGAATAACTAATAACTGATGGAAACTTCACAAGATTCCGCAGATGGTGATGTCGATGGCTTTGACAATGATATCGGCCTATCAAATTCAAATACCGGTATTCACATTCTAGAAGAAGGTGGGTGTTTTATTTTCACTTTTCGACATGCGTTATACCAGTAGGCCTATACCAGTTGCCAGTCTACCAGTCAGCCAGTACTGCAGTAGGTACCGGACCGGTATATGTCATATGTTATAGCCTACTGTACGTACGTACACGTACCGGTACAGTACAATTCCCCCATCGGCAGATCGGGCTTGCACGGCCAGCTTTCCTTCTGGCATCTGGCAGATTGGTACCAATACCAACAAACACTGAAACAGCTACATATACAATACAGGACAGCTATGTTCATATTGCAGGACAATATGGAGTACGGTAATGCAGCGGTGCTTAGTAGGCCTACAATGGCAGGTTATTACCTAAACAATTAATACAGAAATACGATAGAATAGCCTACTATGTACTAGCAGACTAGCTCAGGTCTGCAGGATCAGATTCTGGTACCGGTTCCAGCTTCATTTTTTGTCCGTAATGCTGTAATTGTAATCCCCGTTGTCGGCTGTGGTTATCCGCAATCGGTATAGCGTAAAGCTAATTCCATAATCAATTTGGTGCACACCACTTGTGATTTTTTTTCAAAATTGCTCATTTATAGGCCTAGGGAAAGGAGCAGGTTACAGAGGCGGGCTTTTCTATCCAAAATAATAAACATCACTTTACCAATTGACTGATTGATGGAAACCATATGGTCAGACACAGACAGTCAGTAGTCGCATGGTCAGACACAGACAGTCAGTAGTCGCATGGTCAGACAGTCAATATATAGTCACTCTATAGGCCTAACCAAAAAAAATCAGGCGGTCAAGTGGCGGTCCTACGAATTACCCCAAAACACCCCAAGTACTGCCTTTTTAATAAACACGACATGACTTCTTGAAACCTCATTCATTTTGTTTAGATAAAACGATTACAGAGAGTACCGGTAACTTTAGCTTACCTGGAAGCAGCGACAGTCCCACCGAGAATGGCGAAGATGCCACCGATGATAACGCCAGTTTATGCGAGGATGCGCAAGGTGACATTGATACAGCAGGCGCGGTCGGCCCTAACCTACCTTACAGCATACTAGCTCCAACCCTCAACGCAATGTTCGCTGCTCCCTTCAACACACCCTTTACAGGAAGTTAGTATATTACTATTACAATGTGAGTGCAAGAATTGTTAAACTGAATTTAATTTTGTGGAAACTGTATCCGAAGGATGCGGGAGATTTGATTCAGATTTAACAGAGATTTCACGAGCGTTGTAAAATCTCCGTTGATCATTGCCATTGCACCTATTACATTGTAGTTATTCTTCAACCTTTTATAAATAAGACTGAAGAATAACTACAATGTAATTGTATTGAATTGATATGAATATGAATTGATATGAACACGAATAACTTTCAGATTGTGTTACATAATTTGGAATCCCCGTATGGCCAGATTTCCAGCAGGACCAGCGAATCACTATATAGTGATACGTATGTAACACAATCTGAAAGTTATTCGTATTGCATGCATTGTTGCCCAGCAGCTATTGGATGAACAAAATGTTCCAAAATATGTATTTTTAAATAAAATAAAGGTAACAGTTCCGTATAGCACTACATTTGTATAACTTAAATCATTGTTACCATGGTAACATTGTGGAGTTCTAGAACAACATATACATATTATACACTATTCTAGAACATAAATAAAATAAAAATATAATGTTCTAGAACATAGCTAGTTATTTTTCAAATTTAAAATAGATAGTAATTAGAAAAAATTATTCGATAATTGTTGGGGTGTGAAATGCAAAAGCCAAATTATGGCAATTATAAGACAGGTATGAAGAAAAATAAGGAAAATATACGACGCCAGAGCTTTGTGTGGGGAGGGCATTAACTATGAAGATTAATTCTCCGAAAAACTGACAACACATGTGGAGGCAACAGATAAGAAAAGGAAAAATAAACGGATTTCATGAGATATTAAAGGCCAACAAAAGCCAATACCCAAGGGATAATTAAACTAATTAGTTACCGTACATCAGTTTACAAAAATTATATTATCAATATTAATTTAAATGTATTCAGAAATTTATTTAAAAATATTTTTAATTTACTAGCTATTTTAAAATTATATAAAACTAGCTATATGATTAGAACATTATATTTTTTATTTTATTTATGTTCTAGAATAGTGTATATTACTTTTCTATTGTTCTAGAACTCTTCAACGTTGCCATAGTAACAATGGATATATATTTTAATAATGTAGTAATCCAAGTCTAACCAAAATAAAATACCGTCGCGCAAAAGTAAAACCTTTGTACCGGTACGGTAACTTTCGAACGCCCAAATCTCATCTAATTTTTCATCTTAATATCATGTTCATGTTGGGCCACTAAGCTATAGTTTTATTATACCCCCTCGACCTCGGTATAATATTAGACAATGTAATGAGAATTACATATTGAACTGGAACATGAGATAACTGAAAAGGTATTTTGTTTGGTTCCAAAAGAAAGTTAAAGAAGGTAACTAAGTTTGAAGTCACTAGTAATGGACATAAGATTGAAAATAAAAAGGAAGTTAAATATTTAGGCGCCACATTGGATAACTGCTTATCAGGAGAAAGCATAGTGAAAAATATTTTCTCGAAAGTTAACAGTAGGCTTAGGTTTCTATACAGAAACCAAAATAGTTTAAACACCGACTCCCGCAAGTTACTTTGCTCTTCTTTAATACAGTGTCACATGGACTATGCATGCTCTTCTTGGTATGAAGGCTTAACCAAACAGCTTAAATGTAAATTACAAGTAGCTCAGAATGAGATCAGTTCTGATCCTCGTGTGGCTTTATTTTCACTCACTCACTAACGTTCGTTCGTGTAACAAAGCCACTCGGATCATCACACTGTAAAGTGCTACTTTACACACAAGTAAAGTATGTAAATCGTTATTTCTTATTGGCATCATACATTTATAGTGTGAAAAGTAAAACTTTCAGCTATTTGAGCCGCGTCTTTATGTACACATTGAGAAAAGCAATTTAAATAGGCTACCAATTAATTAAAGTCATTATTATTTATTATATTTATTATATTATTCATTATATTACACCACATTATATAATGTGACCCCAAAAAAAATTATTCATCACCAAATAAAATAAAGTCACCCCCAAATAAAATTATTCAAGCACCAAAATAAATTTTTCAACACCAAAAACAATTATTCAACACCAAAACCAATTATTCAACACCAAAACCAATTATTCAATACCAAAATAAATAAATGCTCCCCAAAACCAATTATTAGCACCAAAATAAATGACAAATCCCCCAAAATAATTACAAATTTTCCATGTTTTCCCAAATCAAATACATTTCCGCCCAAAATAAATACATTTTCCCCCAAAACAAATACATTTTCCCCCAAAACAAATACATTTTTCCCCAAAACAAGTACATTTTTCCCCAAAACAAGTACATTTTTCCCCAAAACAAGTACATTTTCCCCCAAAACAAATACATTTTCCCCCAAAACAAATACATTTTATTCTTAAATTGTTACCTTTTCGCTCGAATATACCCCAAAATCGGGAGACAATTTTTCACTTTTTTCCCTAGGTAAAAAAAGTATTCTTTAGGATTGCATTGATTTTACTTTTTTTCCCGGTGAAAAAAGTAAAGTAAACTATTTTTGGTGGAATTTCTTAAATTTTATTACGTATATTGATAATAATAATAATAATAATATATATTTATTTATATAGCGCCAAATTTACATAATATACGTACTCTAAGGCGCTGACAACACATAGTACACAGTAATTAATAGTTCGTGACTGCAATAGCAATAGTTATGAAATAAAAAATCAACTAAAATAATGTAGTAATTAAAAACCAACAATAAAAACATCATAAAATATAGTAAAAACAAACAATAAAAACGATCATCGTAAATATTGTAGCATATAGTAAAAAACAAACAATAAAAAAACGATCAACGCAAGCATTCCAGTGCGGGTTAAATTAAAATGTACAGAAAAAGTACATTGAAAGAGTATCGACGTAGAAAAGGTTTGCAAGTATTTTGAACAAAATCCATCACACACTCAAAAGTTATTGCAACTTTAGTGTCTGCAAGGCGAACTCAAAAACGGACTCAATATCCTATATTGGGAGTTAAAGAGTACAGTAATTTGAATTGCAGTAACTATGGAAACAATATAGTTAATTACTGTAGTTCAATTTAATTTATTTTGTAACACTACTGTCATATTATCAACCAACACTGACATATTAATAAATAAACTTGCCTGTTTAAGATACCGAAAAAAAACATCAAATAATACGAAAAAATTGAATTCGTATCGTATAATACGATGAATATTTTTCGTATTTCGTATCGTATTTTCGTATCTTACTATTTTGTAAATATTAATGTTTTCAACAGTCAAGCCAAAGATCACACACCACTTATTTCTTTACAATTTTTTTCTCTCAAAATTGGTGTATAAATTAGGTTTATTACAGTTTTACACTACAGTTTTACACTACAGTTTTACACTACAGTTTTACATTATTGCAGTTTTACTATGTCAATAAAATGTGTAAGAAAGGAGGATCGTTAATCGCATGGTAATTATCTTTAGAATATTAATAAAAATACCACTGAAATATAATCTATTTACAGTTTAAATAAACTAGTGAGGAAAACTCTAATAGCGCCTACAAGGCCGTGATGTTATGATAAGGCATTCTAGTGAGAGAATAAAAGAAATAAACCATAGTTTTATTGTAGTATTAGTTTGACTTCGAGTTTTGAATCAAATTCATGGTAGGGCCCTACATCAAATTCAAAATTATTCCAGATATAACGGTAGTTGGCCTAGGTACATCAGTACAGTATGCACAAAGTGGCATGGTAATATGGTAAGGCCTACTATTTGGGCCGTGTTGCATAACGTCCTTATGGATAGTTGGCAAAATACAATACATCTACAATACATACAATACAACACGATAAAATACGTATCTTGAATTTTTTGTGTTGTATCATATTTTCTTAAAATTGCATTCGTATCGTATCGTATCGTGAAAAATTGGTTTGTATCGTATCGTATCCTATCCCGGCTCAACGGTACGGTTGCGATACCGCTAAAGTTCTATTGTGGTAATAGGTGTGTTGTGTAGAGTAGGTCTACTTGGGACTTTTTTCCGAGACGTTTTTTGGGACGGATTTTCGGATGTTTTTTCAGATGGAAATCTTGCCCAAAAATGCGCAGAATGCTACCATTATTTATTAATATAAAGTAAAACTATTCTAGAACAAAATAGTAACAAATGTGCCAAGAAATGTGCGAAATTAAACCTCCAAACGAAACGGTACTTAAGAGGTTAGAAAATTGTCTTTAATATTATAATATGGAATCCCTGCCAAAAAACAGAGAGCTGTTTAAGTTGTTCTTTCTAACTAATAGTTCTGGTTTCTCATTTGAATTAATTTTATTTTACCCTGTAAGATTAGGAGATCCTACCCAGTGGGGCATTCAAAAGAAATGAATAGATTGGTGCAAAATATAATATGGATTGGATATATGGATGGATTGATCAGATGTAAATTGTAAACATAATATTTTCTATTTTTTTTAGGTTCTCCTCAACTGAATCGCCTACTAACAGTCTCAGTTCCCGGTGACGTCAACGACGTTGCTGTGACGTCACAGAAAAGCGACGTATCCATGGAGATGGATGGTTTCCAGGTAGAGGGGGCCACAGCCACAGATTGCTTTGTATTCGGACGGGATTACCTCTGTTTGGTGTGCGGGGACAAGGCCTCCGGTAGACACTACGGGGTGCTCAGTTGCGAGGGTTGCAAGGGATTCTTTAAGCGGAGTATCCGTAAAGGTATTCGTTACGCTTGTCGCGGGCAGCGGGATTGCACCGTCACCAAACACCATCGCAACCGGTGTCAGTTCTGTCGGCTAAAGAAATGTTTGGATATCGGGATGCGGATAGATGGTAAGAGTCAATAAAAGTATCATTTCAGTCATTCCAAAATCTAAGCTAACTCTAATCTAAGTTTTAATATCACAATCACAACGCGTTTCGAATTTATTAAATTCGTCATCAGGTGAGAACAGTAAAACACAATCAGCAGTATTAATTGTAGTACCTACGACAAGATAACGTTTAAAGTGTGCAGTACAGAAAACTCCATAATATTTCAATTTGAATGTCCCTCTCAAATAATCCCAAACCTTCAATCATTGTCTACAACATTGGTGACCCGAGTTAGGTACTGGACTCTGGTCTCTTGTAGACTCTGGTACCAGAGTTGTAGAGAGACTCCTAGCTCCGTTTGCTTGAAATTTTATGCAAATTGGGATTATTTTGGAGGGACATTCAAATTGAAATATTATGGAGTTTTCTGGACTGTACACTTTAAACTTTATCTTGTCGTAGGTACTACAATTAATACTGCTGATTGTGTTTTACTGTTCTCACCTGATGACGAATTTAATAAATTCGAAACGCGTTGTGATTGTGATATTATGTTTATATTTTTATAATGTTGACACTTGCTTCTCTTGCAGTAATCTATATCATTAGAACCGCCTTTGTCAGCAGATACCGAATCTCCAAAGACTACAAATAATGCCGACTAAGATGGTTAAATATTGCCAAATATGCATTTTTTAACGGCTTGTTGTAGCTAAATAATATTTGAAACTTGGAAAATCCGGCCAGGCCAGCATTAACACGTTAGCTGCTGCTCAGAAACCACTGTTTCTTTGTAACTGCGGATTGTGCATTTTGTGGGAATGCCTTTGGGCACCGGCGTTCAGATTCACTCTCATTGTATTTATAAAACAACGGAGAACCACCCTGGAAAAACCGCATCTCAATAACTCCGCCCAGTCTAGAGGTTGTAGTTTGAATTTTATCTAAATTCTATTTTATTTTTTGGTGCATGATTTTAATCTTACATGATTAAAATATTTCCATCACATTTATAAATTTATTATTATTACTTTTGGCCACGTTTCGGTATATCATGCCTCTTCAGTAGGCCTGACATTCACCTTTTTATTTATTACACTTATACTGAAGAGGCAGTCTTTAGTTGCATCTAATTTAGTTGCGCTACTGAAGAGGCCTGATAGACCGAAACGTACGTATAACGCTGGTTCAACCCCCGGTGACGCGTTTTCTCATTTTTTCCATTTCTGAACAACTTATTACAATATCATTCATTAAAGTTGCATTAACAACTCAACTACAATTTATTTATTGTATTAAAGGATATGATGTAATTGATAACTAACTTACACCCCTCTCTCTCATTTAATTCGGCCTGGTAATGTACCCAGTTATTTTGTCCGCCTTGTTTTTAATTACCAGAAATTGTGTTCATTTGGGATCCCGGCTACACATATTGACTTACTACAGGCTCCCTATAGCAGAGGAAAGTTGCTCATTGTTATGCTCAAATCATAACATTGTTTTTGTTTACATTCGATTCAGCTGTTCAATGCGAACGGAATCTCAACTCTCCGTTTAAGTTGTTTTCTAATGCCTTCGAGATGTGCAACGATGAGGATTCACCTTGCCCATCCCTAACCAATCACAGTGAGTCTCCTCCTAACGGCGAACAATTTCCTACCTCTCGGGGTCTGCAGATGTTTACAGACGGCTCCTTCGGTCTATCGCCGTTACCAACCTCGGCGGTACAGAGCAATGCTGCCTGTCCCGGTGATACTCAGAATACCGTGGCGCCGGAGGTCTACGATACGTTGTACGACCGGCCAATTTCAGAACAGGTATGTTCATTGTTCAATTCGAGAACAGATATGTTCAATTCTAGAACAGATATGTTCAATTCTAGAACATATATGTTCAATTCTAGAACATATATGTTCAATTCTAGAACATATATGTTCAATTCTAGAAAAGGTATGTTCAATTCTTGAAAAGGTATGTTTAATTCTAAAACGGTCAAACTACTTGGATCGGCATGCTGCATTGCAGCTGCATTTTTCAGAATGCTGTGCCGTCTTGTCGACAAAATTGCGCCGCCACTACTCCCTATCACCCATGACATTTGCTAGTTCATCCGCATCTTCAAGGCCAGTGTACTTTAAGATGCGTCTCGAGAAAGTCATGGGCTGTCCACCATGCTTATTCACTCCATGAAGCTGCCAAAGCACAAGATTATGCTCTGACTGGTCCTCACGGCGAAAGCAATGTCCTGCAAAGCGGAGGCGACTTTGTTCTAGTGTCAAGCTGTGGGGAACCATTGATACACTTCCAATGTTATATAGTGTCTGGTTGGAGATGTGTGCATTGTACTTGACACAATGAACCCGGCGTAGCATTCTTGTGAATGTGCCATCCAGAGATTTGGTGTCCTCGGCAGTTGGAGCCCAGCATGAACTCCCATAGAGGAGTACTGGAACTACTGCTGCTCTAAATAATCGGACCTTAAGTTTCCGATTAATTCTCTGTGACTTCCAAATCCTGGAAAGCCTATTCAGGGCTGCCCTGTTTGTAATAATAATAGGCCTACAGTAATACTGTAAAAAAAAATAATAATAATATCAATTTGTTCAAGATTATATTTTATACAGCCCACTGCCTTGTAGATACAGAGATAAACCTACAATATATTACAATAAATAATCGATTTAAATTTTGTTTTAAAAAGGGATAGGGTAATTAATATTAGTCAGTCCAGCAGTGAGGTTTTATTGTCAGTATAGTTTAAGACAGAAACTCAAGAGTCTGTGCATTAGGGCGGTGCGTTTTTTACTTTTTTTTCGATTTCATTGTTCTACCGGTGCACAAAAGTTACCAAATGGTAAAAAAATTTCTTTAAATTTCGTCTATGTCTTCACGGATCCCAAGAGGGTTGAAATTTTGTGCCATCGCGATGCACCATAATGAAATTTATAACAATATAACACATTGATGAAAGATCAATGACTCAAAAAAGAACTTCCTGCATGCATCAAATGTCATCAAATGGGTCCAAACTTAGTTAGATACCAAAATTTTAATTTTTGGATTAAGGGAAGTAGTGCCACAGGCACATAGCCAGAACTTACTCTTTGGCGCAAGTGATGATTATTCTCAATTTTGGTGATGGACAACTTTTAGTTCTCCTACGGCATTATTATTATGCTCATTTGAACCGCAATGACCGATTTATTTAGTGGGGGTAGACACCATCAAAATAAGCATAGAGCGAATAGTTCTTGAGATATTACAGAAAATGTTAATTACGGCACAAGTCAACATTACTGCCTTGATGATTTATAGACAAATACACAAAAATGTTACTTCTAATTATCTTAAGGCATCAAAAATAGACACATCACTGCAACAAATTGATTTAGTGTATACAGGAACCTTCAAAATTAAAGAGCAGTGATTAATTCACTATAGTTTTTGTACAAAATGTGTGGAATGGGTCAACTCAATATCAAGTATTAATTGGTGGATATAGTCTTGACATTTTGTAAAATAACTCAAAAACTAATGACTCTACTCTTATTTTGAAGGTGTCTTCACCCATTATATCGATCATTTCTGTGATGTGTCTATTCTTGATTCCTTGAGATAATTCAATATATCATTTATAGTGTATTTGTCCATATCACATCAAGGCGGTAATGTAGACTTGTGCCGTACTTCACATTTTCTGCGATATCTCAAGAACTATTCGCTCTATGCTTATTTTGATGGTGTCTACCCCCACTAAATCGGAAATTGCGGTTCTAATGAGCATAATATGAATGCAGTAGGAGAACTCAAAGTTGGCCATCGCGAAAATTGAGAATAATCATCACTTGCGCCAAATGGTAGGTTCTGGCCATTTTCCTGTGGCACTAGTTTCCTTGACCCAAAAATTAAAATTTTGGTATCTAACTAAATTTGGATCCATTTGATGACATTTGATGCATGCAGGAAGTTCTTTTTTGATTCATTGATCTTTCATCAATGTGTTATATTGTTATAAATTTCATTAGGGTGCATCGCGATGGCACAAAATTTCAACCCTCTTGGGATCCGTGAAGATATAGACGAAATTTAAAGAAATTTTTTTACCATTTGGTAACTTTTGTGCACCGGTAGAACAATGAAATCGAAAAAAAAGTAAAAAACGCACCGCCCTAATGCCCATGCCTTTCCCTTACGTATTCGAAGATCCTCACCTGACTTCCGGATCCATAACTTCCATACTTCCGTACTCCTAAGTCATCAGCAAAGTTTAGATCAGCAGTATTTCCTTGACTTTGTTGTTCGATGTTTGATGAACTCGATGTTTAATTCTAAAACGTCAAATGTTTGTTGTGGATATATTGGCTTGATAAAACCAGTGTGGAGTTTTCGAAACTGAAATGCTGCAGCAAGTAATAAATAATTAGCTAATTAAAGGCCATTTTTTTAATTAGAGAGCAGCTTATTTTTGACCATTACTTCGCGAGTTTTGATCGTAAGGCCTTGATTTTGTGCTCATTCTGTTCAAATTCACTTACAATTTTATGATTTTATATGATATTTTCTCATTCAAAACCGCTGCGAAAAATACAACCTTTTAAAAATTGTGTTCCAACATTCGAGATTTTGCACTCAAATAGATCAGTAATTATTGCTGTTTTCAAAAATATAGGGGTTTAAGGGTTTTTAAAATAAGCTGACTGACTGCCTAATTTACAAAATGAATTTTAGTTAGTGTTACTATTTCATTCGGAGTAGTAATAAGTCATTACTTTGGACAGCCTATGATTTGCTGCTTTTCCTTTCAGGATTCGAATGATGACAGCTCCTCCCGAAGTACCGGTATAAATAGAGCTAACGGCACAGTGCAACCAAATAATACCGGTGAGTTAGTATCAGTATCCACTGGGAGCAGCTGCATTCCATTGCGCTGCAGCCGTGTGTGGTGCTGCATTGTACGCACATCCAGCGTTTTGTGAGTTCGTTTATAAACACAAAATATTTCAAATACATTTAAGTCGGAACTTAAATATTATGATCATTGCTAACTATATCCTTTAACATTCCAATTATTAACTATATTATTAGTTAATTTTATTATCTTATTGTAACTTAATAGTATTACGTTTAGACCGGATACTCAATCAACATCGATACGAGTTCCAACTGACCACCCCCCAACCGATTCCAGACCCTCTTACCGTTCACTATATCTGCGAGTCTGCGTCCCGGTTACTCTTCCTTACTATTAATTGGGCGAGAACAATTCCCGCATTCCAGGTGCGTCGAGAATAGGAAGTATTAATCAATCGGTATTTATAATAATTCACTGCCGAAATCCCAGTGTCAGAGTGGATGCAGCGGCTAACCGCTTTCACATAGTGTTTGGGGTGCAGGTTCAAATCGGGGTAGTAATTTCGCACTGTTCCCTAATGCCAGACTCTTTAGAAGTTAGCTAACAGCTGTGGCTTAACAGCCAAGATAGTGAATCATTCGGTGTTTCGTTTATAACGTTCACATATTATTGTTCTAGAACCTGGGTCTGGATTGCAGTAGGGACATGCTACGGGCTACATGGTGCGAGGCGTTCGTGCTGGGACTAGCTCAGTTCGCCCACACAATGTCACTAGCTACCATGCTCACCGCAATAATGAACCATCTACAGGCCAGTCTGCAGCAGGGTCGTCTCACAGCCGATCGTGTCCGTCATGTGATGGACCACATCTGGAAACTACAGGAGTTTGTGTCGGCAGTCCTCAGACTCAATGTTTCTGATAGAGAGTACGCCTATCTACGGGCCATTGTATTGTTCAGTCCAGGTATGTTGTATTGTTCAATCCAGGTATGTTGTATTGGACAGTCCAGGTATGTTGTATTGTTCAGTCCAGGTATGTTGTATTGTTCAGTCCAGGTATGTTGTATTGTTCAGTCCAGGTATGTTATATTGTTCAGGCCAGGTATGTTGTATTGTTCAGTCCAGGTATGTTGTATTGTTCAGTCCAGGTATGTTGTATTGTTCAGTCCAGGTATGTTCTATTGGACAGTCCAGGTATGTTCTATTGGACAGTCCAGGTATGTTGTATTGGACAATCCAGGTATGTTATATTGGACAGTCCAGGTATGTTATATTGGACAGTCCAGGTATGTTCTATTGGACAGTCCAGGTATGTTCTATTGGACAGTCCAGGTATGTTGTATTGGACAGTCCAGGTATGTTGTATTGTTCAGTCCAGGTATGTCCTATTGGACAGTCCAGGTATGTTCTATTGGACAGTCCAAGTATGTTGTATTGTTCAGTCCAGGTATGTTGTATTGTTCAGTCCAGGTATGTTGTATTGTTCAGTCCAGGTATGTTCTATTGGACAGTCCAGGTATGTTCTATTGGACAGTCCAGGTATGTTGTATTGGACAATCCAGGTATGTTATATTGGACAGTCCAGGTATGTTATATTGGACAGTCCAGGTATGTTCTATTGGACAGTCCAGGTATGTTCTATTGGACAGTCCAGGTATGTTCTATTGGACAGTCCAGGTATGTTGTATTGTTCAGTCCAGGTATGTTGTATTGTTCAGTCCAGGTATGTTCTATTGGACAGTCCAGGTATGTTCTATTGGACAGTCCAGGTATGTTGTATTGTTCAGTCCAGGTATGTTCTATTGGACAGTCCAGGTATGTTGTATTGTTCAGTCCAGGTATGTTCTATTGGACAGTCCAGGTATGTTGTATTGGACAGTCCAGGTATGTTGTATTGTTCAGTCCAGGTATGTCCTATTGGACAGTCCAGGTATGTTCTATTGGACAGTCCAAGTATGTTGTATTGGACAGTCCAGGTATGTTCTATTGGACAGTCCAGGTATGTTGTATTGTTCAGTCCAGGTATGTTGTATTGTTCAGTCCAGGTATGTTGTATTGTTCAGTCCAGGTATGTTCTATTGGACAGTCCAGGTATGTTCTATTGGACAGTCCAGGTATGTTGTATTGTTCAGTCCAGGTATGTTGTATTGTTCAGTCCAGGTATGTTGTATTGTTCAGTCCAGGTATGTTCTATTGGACAGTCCAGGTATGTTCTATTGGACAGTCCAGGTATGTTGTATTGTTCAGTCCAGGTATGTTGTATTGGACAATCCAGGTATGTTCTATTGGACAGTCCAGGTATGTTCTATTGGACAGTCCAGGTATGTCCTATTGGACAGTCCAGGTATGTTCTATTGGACAGTCCAGGTATGTTCTATTGGACAGTCCAGGTATGTCCTATTGGACAGTCCAGGTATGTTCTATTGGACAGTCCAGGTATGTTCTATTGGACAGTCCAGGTATGTTGTATTGGACAGTCCAGGTATGTTCTATTGGACAGTCCAGGTATGTTCTATTGGACAGTCCAGGTATGTCCTATTGGACAGTCCAGGTATGTTCTATTGGACAGTCCAGGTATGTTGTATTGTTCAGTCCAGGTATGTTCTATTGGACAATCCAGGTATGTTCTATTGGACAGTCCAGGTATGTTCTATTGGACAGTCCAGGTATGTCCTATTGGACAGTCCAGGTATGTTCTATTGGACAGTCCAGGTATGTTCTATTGGACAGTCCAGGTATGTCCTATTGGACAGTCCAGGTATGTTCTATTGGACAGTCCAGGTATGTTCTATTGGACAGTCCAGGTATGTTGTATTGGACAGTCCAGGTATGTTCTATTGGACAGTCCAGGTATGTTCTATTGGACAGTCCAGGTATGTCCTATTGGACAGTCCAGGTATGTTCTATTGGACAGTCCAGGTATGTTGTATTGTTCAGTCCAGGTATGTTCTATTGGACAGTCCAGGTATGTTCTATTGGACAGTCCAGGTATGTTATATTGGACAGTCCAGGTATGTTCTATTGTTCAGTCCAGGTATGTTGTATTGGACAGTCCAGGTATGTCCTATTGGACAGTCCAGGTATGTTCTATTGGACAGTCCAGGTATGTTCTATTGGACAGTCCAGGTATGTTCTATTGGACAGTCCAGGTATGTTCTATTGGACAGTCCAGGTATGTTGTATTGGACAGTCCAGGTATGTTCTATTGGACAGTCCAGGTATGTTCTATTGGACAGTCCAGGTATGTTGTATTGTTCAGTCCAGGTATGTTGTATTGTTCAGTCCAGGTATGTTGTATTGGACAATCCAGGTATGTTCTATTGGACAGTCCAAGTATGTTGTATTGTTCAGGCCAGGTATGTTCTATTGGACAGTCCAGGTATGTTCTATTGGACAGTCCAGGTATGTTGTATTGGACAGTCCAGGTATGTCCTATTGGACAGTCCAGGTATGTTCTATTGGACAGTCCAGGTATGTTCTATTGGACAGTCCAGGTATGTTCTATTGGACAGTCCAGGTATGTTCTATTGGACAGTCCAGGTATGTTCTATTGGACAGTCCAAGTATGTTGTATTGTTCAGGCCAGGTATGTTCTATTGGACAGTCCAGGTATGTTCTATTGGACAGTCCAGGTATGTTGTATTGGACAGTCCAGGTATGTCCTATTGGACAGTCCAGGTATGTTGTATTGTTCAGTCCAGGTATGTTCTATTGGACAGTCCAGGTATGTTCTATTGGACAGTCCAGGTATGTTGTATTGGACAGTCCAGGTATGTTCTATTGGACAGTCCAGGTATGTTCTATTGGACAGTCCAGGTATGTTCTATTGGACAGTCCAGGTATGTTCTATTGGACAGTCCAGGTATGTTGTATTGGACAGTCCAGGTATGTTCTATTGGACAGTCCAGGTATGTTCTATTGGACAGTCCAGGTATGTTCTATTGGACAGTCCAGGTATGTTGTATTGTTCAGTCCAGGTATGTTCTATTGGACAGTCCAGGTATGTTCTATTGGACAGTCCAGGTATGTTGTATTGGACAGTCCAGGTATGTTCTATTGGACAGTCCAGGTATGTTCTATTGGACAGTCCAGGTATGTTGTATTGGACAGTCCAGGTATGTTGTATTGGACAGTCCAGGTATGTTCTATTGGACAGTCCAGGTATGTTCTATTGGACAGTCCAGGTATGTTCTATTGGACAGTCCAGGTATGTTGTATTGGACAGTCCAGGTATGTTCTATTGGACAGTCCAGGTATGTTCTATTGGACAGTCCAGGTATGTTCTATTGGACAGTCCAGGTATGTTGTATTGGACAGTCCAGGTATGTTGTATTGGACAGTCCAGGTATGTTGTATTGGACAGTCCAGGTATGTTCTATTGGACAGTCCAGGTATGTTCTATTGGACAGTCCAGGTATGTTCTATTGGACAGTCCAGGTATGTTGTATTGGACAGTCCAGGTATGTTGTATTGGACAGTCCAGGTATGTTCTATTGTTCAGTCCAGGTATGTTCTATTGGACAGTCCAGGTATGTTATATTGGACAGTCCAGGTATGTTTTATTGGACAGTCCAGGTATGTTCTATTGGACAGTCCAGGTATGTCCTATTGGACAGTCCAGGTATGTTCTATTGGACAGTCCAGGTATGTTCTATTGGACAGTCCAGGTATGTTGTATTGGACAGTCCAGGTATGTTGTATTGGACAGTCCAGGTATGTCCTATTGGACAGTCCAGGTATGTCCTATTGGACAGTCCAGGTATGTCCTATTGGACAGTCCAGGTATGTTCTATTGGACAGTCCAGGTATGTTCTATTGGACAGTCCAGGTATGTTCTATTGGACAGTCCAGGTATGTTGTATTGGACAGTCCAGGTATGTCCTATTGGACAGTCCAGGTATGTTCTATTGGACAGTCCAGGTATGTTCTATTGGACAGTCCAGGTATGTTGTATTGGACAGTCCAGGTATGTTGTATTGGACAGTCCAGGTATGTCCTATTGGACAGTCCAGGTATGTTCTATTGGACAGTCCAGGTATGTTGTATTGGACAGTCTAGGTATGTCCTATTGGACAGTCCAGGTATGTTCTATTGGACAGTCCAGGTATGTTCTATTGGACAGTCCAGGTATGTTGTATTGGACAGTCCAGGTATGTCCTATTGGACAGTCCAGGTATGTTCTATTGGACAGTCCAGGTATGTTCTATTGGACAGTCCAGGTATGTTGTATTGGACAGTCCAGGTATGTTGTATTGGACAGTCCAGGT
Source organism: Nemertoderma westbladi (assembly GCA_032718475.1). Classification (NCBI taxonomy): domain Eukaryota; kingdom Metazoa; phylum Xenacoelomorpha; order Nemertodermatida; family Nemertodermatidae; genus Nemertoderma; species Nemertoderma westbladi. The sequence continues at coordinate 106,945 of JAUCBJ010007243.1, forward strand.
ATGTCCTATTGGACAGTCCAGGTATGTTCTATTGGACAGTCCAGGTATGTTCTATTGGACAGTCCAGGTATGTTCTATTGTTCAGTCCAGGTATGTCCTATTGGACAGTCCAGGTATGTTGTATTGGACAATCCAGGTATGTTCTATTGGACAGTCCAAGTATGTTGTATTGTTCAGGCCAGGTATGTTCTATTGGACAGTCCAGGTATGTTCTATTGGACAGTCCAGGTATGTTGTATTGGACAGTCCAGGTATGTCCTATTGGACAGTCCAGGTATGTTCTATTGGACAGTCCAGGTATGTTCTATTGGACAGTCCAGGTATGTTCTATTGGACAGTCCAGGTATGTTCTATTGGACAGTCCAGGTATGTTGTATTGGACAGTCCAGGTATGTTCTATTGGACAGTCCAGGTATGTTCTATTGGACAGTCCAGGTATGTTGTATTGTTCAGTCCAGGTATGTTGTATTGGACAATCCAGGTATGTTCTATTGTTCAGTCCAGGTATGTTCTATTGGACAGTCCAGGTATGTTATATTGGACAGTCCAGGTATGTTTTATTGGACAGTCCAGGTATGTCCTATTGGACAGTCCAGGTATGTTCTATTGGACAGTCCAGGTATGTTCTATTGGACAGTCCAGGTATGTTCTATTGGACAGTCCAGGTATGTTGTATTGGACAGTCCAGGTATGTTGTATTGGACAGTCCAGGTATGTCCTATTGGACAGTCCAGGTATGTTCTATTGGACAGTCCAGGTATGTTCTATTGGACAGTCCAGGTATGTTCTATTGTTCAGTCCAGGTATGTCCTATTGGACAGTCCAGGTATGTTGTATTGGACAATCCAGGTATGTTCTATTGGACAGTCCAAGTATGTTGTATTGTTCAGGCCAGGTATGTTCTATTGGACAGTCCAGGTATGTTCTATTGGACAGTCCAGGTATGTTGTATTGGACAGTCCAGGTATGTCCTATTGGACAGTCCAGGTATGTTCTATTGGACAGTCCAGGTATGTTCTATTGGACAGTCCAGGTATGTTCTATTGGACAGTCCAGGTATGTTCTATTGGACAGTCCAGGTATGTTGTATTGGACAGTCCAGGTATGTTCTATTGGACAGTCCAGGTATGTTCTATTGGACAGTCCAGGTATGTTGTATTGTTCAGTCCAGGTATGTTGTATTGGACAATCCAGGTATGTTCTATTGTTCAGTCCAGGTATGTTCTATTGGACAGTCCAGGTATGTTATATTGGACAGTCCAGGTATGTTTTATTGGACAGTCCAGGTATGTTCTATTGGACAGTCCAGGTATGTCCTATTGGACAGTCCAGGTATGTTCTATTGGACAGTCCAGGTATGTTCTATTGGACAGTCCAGGTATGTTGTATTGGACAGTCCAGGTATGTTGTATTGGACAGTCCAGGTATGTCCTATTGGACAGTCCAGGTATGTCCTATTGGACAGTCCAGGTATGTCCTATTGGACAGTCCAGGTATGTTCTATTGGACAGTCCAGGTATGTTCTATTGGACAGTCCAGGTATGTTCTATTGGACAGTCCAGGTATGTTGTATTGGACAGTCCAGGTATGTCCTATTGGACAGTCCAGGTATGTTCTATTGGACAGTCCAGGTATGTTCTATTGGACAGTCCAGGTATGTTGTATTGGACAGTCCAGGTATGTTGTATTGGACAGTCCAGGTATGTCCTATTGGACAGTCCAGGTATGTACTATTGGACAGTCCAGGTATGTTGTATTGGACAGTCCAGGTATGTCCTATTGGACAGTCCAGGTATGTTCTATTGGACAGTCCAGGTATGTTCTATTGGACAGTCCAGGTATGTTGTATTGGACAGTCCAGGTATGTCCTATTGGACAGTCCAGGTATGTTCTATTGGACAGTCCAGGTATGTTCTATTGGACAGTCCAGGTATGTTGTATTGGACAGTCCAGGTATGTTGTATTGGACAGTCCAGGTATGTCCTATTGGACAGTCCAGGTATGTTCTATTGGACAGTCCAGGTATGTTCTATTGGACAGTCCAGGTATGTTCTATTGTTCAGTCCAGGTATGTCCTATTGGACAGTCCAGGTATGTTGTATTGGACAATCCAGGTATGTTCTATTGGACAGTCCAAGTATGTTGTATTGTTCAGGCCAGGTATGTTCTATTGGACAGTCCAGGTATGTTCTATTGGACAGTCCAGGTATGTTGTATTGGACAGTCCAGGTATGTCCTATTGGACAGTCCAGGTATGTTCTATTGGACAGTCCAGGTATGTTCTATTGGACAGTCCAGGTATGTTCTATTGGACAGTCCAGGTATGTTCTATTGGACAGTCCAGGTATGTTGTATTGGACAGTCCAGGTATGTTCTATTGGACAGTCCAGGTATGTTCTATTGGACAGTCCAGGTATGTTGTATTGGACAGTCCAGGTATGTTGTATTGGACAGTCCAGGTATGTTCTATTGGACAGTCCAGGTAGGTTGTATTGTTCAGTCCAGGTATGTTGTATTGGACAATCCAGGTATGTTCTATTGGACAGTCCAAGTATGTTGTATTGTTCAGGCCAGGTATGTTCTATTGGACAGTCCAGGTATGTTCTATTGGACAGTCCAGGTATGTTGTATTGGACAGTCCAGGTATGTCCTATTGGACAGTCCAGGTATGTTCTATTGGACAGTCCAGGTATGTTCTATTGGACAGTCCAGGTATGTTGTATTGTTCAGTCCAGGTATGTCCTATTGGACAGTCCAGGTATGTTGTATTGGACATCCAGGTATGTTCTATTGGACAGTCCAAGTATGTTGTATTGTTCAGGCCAGGTATGTTCTATTGGACAGTCCAGGTATGTTCTATTGGACAGTCCAGGTATGTTGTATTGGACAGTCCAGGTATGTCCTATTGGACAGTCCAGGTATGTTCTATTGGACAGTCCAGGTATGTTCTATTGGACAGTCCAGGTATGTTCTATTGGACAGTCCAGGTATGTTGTATTGGACAGTCCAGGTATGTTCTATTGGACAGTCCAGGTATGTTCTATTGGACAGTCCAGGTATGTTGTATTGGACAGTCCAGGTATGTTCTATTGGACAGTCCAGGTATGTTCTATTGGACAGTCCAGGTATGTTGTATTGGACAGTCCAGGTATGTCCTATTGGACAGTCCAGGTATGTTCTATTGGACAGTCCAGGTATGTTCTATTGGACAGTCCAGGTATGTTGTATTGGACAGTCCAGGTATGTTGTATTGGACAGTCCAGGTATGTCCTATTGGACAGTCCAGGTATGTTCTATTGGACAGTCCAGGTATGTTCTATTGGACAGTCCAGGTATGTTGTATTGTTCAGTCCAGGTATGTCCTATTGGACAGTCCAGGTATGTTGTATTGGACAGTCCAGGTATGTTCTATTGGACAGTCCAAGTATGTTGTATTGTTCAGGCCAGGTATGTTCTATTGGACAGTCCAGGTATGTTCTATTGGACAGTCCAGGTATGTTGTATTGGACAGTCCAGGTATGTCCTATTGGACAGTCCAGGTATGTTCTATTGGACAGTCCAGGTATGTTGTATTGGACAGTCCAGGTATGTCCTATTGGACAGTCCAGGTATGTTCTATTGGACAGTCCAGGTATGTTCTATTGGACAGTCCAGGTATGTTGTATTGGACAGTCCAGGTATGTTCTATTGGACAGTCCAGGTATGTTCTATTGGACAGTCCAGGTATGTTGTATTGGACAGTCCAGGTATGTTCTATTGGACAGTCCAGGTATGTTCTATTGGACAGTCCAGGTATGTTGTATTGTTCAGTCCAGGTATGTTGTATTGGACAATCCAGGTATGTTCTATTGGACAGTCCAGGTATGTTCTATTGGACAGTCCAGGTATGTTCTATTGGACAGTCCAGGTATGTTCTATTGGACAGTCCAGGTATGTTCTATTGGACAGTCCAGGTATGTTCTATTGGACAGTCCAGGTATGTTGTATTGGACAGTCCAGGTATGTCCTATTGGACAGTCCAGGTATGTTCTATTGGACAGTCCAGGTATGTTCTATTGGACAGTCCAGGTATGTTCTATTGGACAGTCCAGGTATGTTCTATTGGACAGTCCAGGTATGTTCTATTGGACAGTCCAGGTATGTTGTATTGTTCAGGCCAGGTATGTTCTATTGGACAGTCCAGGTATGTTCTATTGGACAGTCCAGGTATGTTGTATTGGACAGTCCAGGTATGTCCTATTGGACAGTCCAGGTATGTTCTATTGGACAGTCCAGGTATGTTCTATTGGACAGTCCAGGTATGTTCTATTGGACAGTCCAGGTATGTTGTATTGGACAGTCCAGGTATGTTGTATTGTTCAGTCCAGGTATGTTGTATTGGACAGTCCAGGTATGTTCTATTGGACAGTCCAGGTATGTTCTATTGGACAGTCCAGGTATGTTCTATTGGACAGTCCAGGTATGTTCTATTGGACAGTCCAGGTATGTTCTATTGGACAGTCCAGGTATGTTGTATTGTTCAGTCCAGGTATGTTGTATTGTTCAGTCCAGGTATGTTCTATTGGACAGTCCAGGTATGTTCTATTGGACAGTCCAGGTATGTTGTATTGGACAGTCCAGGTATGTCCTATTGGACAGTCCAGGTATGTTCTATTGGACAGTCCAGGTATGTTGTATTGTTCAGTCCAGGTATGTTCTATTGGACAGTCCAGGTATGTTGTATTGTACAGTCCAGGTATGTTGTATTGGTCAGTCCAGGTATGTTGTATTGTTCAGTCCAGGTATGTTCTATTGGACAGTCCAGGTATGTCCTATTGGACAGTCCAGGTATGTTCTATTGGACAGTCCAAGTATGTTGTATTGTTCAGTCCAGGTATGTTCTATTGGACAGTCCAGGTATGTTCTATTGGACAGTCCAGGTATGTTCTATTGGACAGTCCAGGTATGTTGTATTGGACAGTCCAGGTATGTCCTATTGGACAGTCCAGGTATGTTCTATTGGACAGTCCAAGTATGTTGTATTGTTCAGTCCAGGTATGTTCTATTGGACAGTCCAGGTATGTTGTATTGTTCAGTCCAGGTATGTTGTATTGGACAGTCCAGGTATGTCCTATTGGACAGTCCAGGTATGTTCTATTGGACAGTCCAGGTATGTTGTATTGTTCAGTCCAGGTATGTTCTATTGGACAGTCCAGGTATGTTCTATTAGACAGTCCAGGTATGTTGTATTGTTCAGTCCAGGTATGTTCTATTGGACAGTCCAGGTATGTTGTATTGTTCAGTCCAGGTATGTTGTATTGGACAGTCCAGGTATGTCCTATTGGACAGTCCAGGTATGTTCTATTGGACAGTCCAAGTATGTTGTATTGTTCAGTCCAGGTATGTTCTATTGGACAGTCCAGGTATGTTCTATTGGACAGTCCAGGTATGTTGTATTGTTCAGTCCAGGTATGTTGTATTGTTCAGTCCAGGTATGTTCTATTGGACAGTCCAGGTATGTTCTATTGGACAGTCCAGGTATGTTGTATTGGACAGTCCAGGTATGTTGTATTGTTCAGTCCAGGTATGTTCTATTGGACAGTCCAGGTATGTTGTATTGGACAGTCCAGGTATGTTCTATTGGACAGTCCAGGTATGTTGTATTGGACAGTCCAGGTATGTTGTATTGTTCAGTCCAGGTATGTTCTATTGGACAGTCCAGGTATGTTGTATTGGACAGTCCAGGTATGTTCTATTGGACAGTCCAGGTATGTTCTATTGGACAGTCCAGGTATGTTGTATTGGACAGTCCAGGTATGTTGTATTGTTCAGTCCAGGTATGTTCTATTGGACAGTCCAGGTATGTTGTATTGGACAGTCCAGGTATGTTGTATTGGACAGTCCAGGTATGTTGTATTGGACAGTCCAGGTATGTTCTATTGGACAGTCCAGTCAGGTATGTCTATTGGACAGTCCAGGTATGTTGTATTGGACAGTCCAGGTAGGTTGTATTGTTCAGTCCAGGTATGTTGTATTGTTCAGTCCAGGTATGTTCTATTGGACAGTCCAGGTATGTTGTATTGGACAGTCCAGGTATGTCCTATTGGACAGTCCAGGTATGTTCTATTGGACAGTCCAGGTATGTTGTATTGGACAGTCCAGGTATGTTCTATTGGACAGTCCAGGTATGTTGTATTGTTCAGTCCAGGTATGTTCTATTGGACAGTCCAGGTATGTTGTATTGGACAGTCCAGGTATGTTCTATTGGACAGTCCAGTTCAGGTATGTCCTATTGGACAGTCCAGGTATGTTGTATTGGACAGTCCAGGTAGGTTGTATTGTTCAGTCCAGGTATGTTGTATTGTTCAGTCCAGGTATGTTCTATTGGACAGTCCAGGTATGTTGTATTGGACAGTCCAGGTATGTCCTATTGGACAGTCCAGGTATGTTCTATTGGACAGTCCAGGTATGTTGTATTGGACAGTCCAGGTATGTTCTATTGGACAGTCCAGGTATGTTGTATTGGACAGTCCAGGTATGTTGTATTGTTCAGTCCAGGTATGTTCTATTGGACAGTCCAGGTATGTTCTATTGGACAGTCCAGGTATGTTGTATTGGACAGTCCAGGTATGTTCTATTGGACAGTCCAGGTATGTTGTATTGGACAGTCCAGGTATGTTCTATTGGACAGTCCAGGTATGTTCTATTGGACAGTCCAGGTATGTTCTATTGGACAGTCCAGGTATGTTGTATTGGACAGTCCAGGTATGTTCTATTGGACAGTCCAGTTCAGGTATGTCCTATTGGACAGTCCAGGTATGTTGTATTGTTCAGTCCAGGTATGTTCTATTGTTCAGTCCAGGTATGTTCTATTGGACAGTCCAGGTATGTTCTATTGGACAGTCCAGGTATGTTATATTGTTCAGTCCAGGTATGTTCTATTGGACAGTCCAGGTATGTTGTATTGGACAGTCCAGGTATGTTCTATTGGACAGTCCAGTTCAGGTATGTCCTATTGGACAGTCCAGGTATGTTGTATTGGACAGTCCAGGTAGGTTGTATTGTTCAGTCCAGGTATGTTCTATTGGACAGTCCAGGTATGTTGTATTGGACAGTCCAGGTAGGTTGTATTGTTCAGTCCAGGTATGTTGTATTGGACAATCCAGGTATGTTCTATTGGACAGTCCAGGTATGTTGTATTGGACAGTCCAGGTAGGTTGTATTGTTCAGTCCAGGTATGTTGTATTGTTCAATCCAGGTATGTTCTATTGGACAGTCCAGGTAGGTTGTATTGTTCAGTCCAGGTATGTTGTATTGTTCAGTCCAGGTATGTTCTATTGGACAGTCCAGGTATGTTGTATTGGACAGTCCAGGTATGTTCTATTGGACAGTCCAGGTATGTTGTATTGGACAGTCCAGGTATGTCCTATTGGACAGTCCAGGTATGTTGTATTGGACAGTCCAGGTATGTCCTATTGGACAGTCCAGGTATGTTGTATTGTTCAGTCCAGGTATGTTCTATTGGACAGTCCAAGTATGTTGTATTGTTCAGTCCAGGTATGTTGTATTGGACAGTCCAGGTATGTCCTATTGGACAGTCCAGGTATGTTCTATTGGACAGTCCAGGTATGTTCTATTGTTCAGTCCAGGTATGTTCTATTGGACAGTCCAGGTATGTTGTATTGGACAGTCCAAGTATGTTGTATTGTTCAGTCCAGGTATGTTGTATTGGACAGTCCAGGTATGTCCTATTGGACAGTCCAGGTATGTTCTATTGGACAGTCCAGGTATGTTCTATTGTTCAGTCCAGGTATGTTCTATTGTTCAGTCCAGGTATGTTGTATTGGACAGTCCAGGTATGTCCTATTGGACAGTCCAGGTATGTCCTATTGGACAGTCCAGGTATGTTATATTGGACAGTCCAGGTATGTTGTATTGTTCAATCCAGGTATGTTGTATTGGACAGTCCAGGTATGTTCTATTGGACAGTCCAGGTATGTTATATTGGACAGTCCAGGTATGTTCTATTGGACAGTCCAGGTATGTTGTATTGTTCAGTCCAGGTATGTTGTATTGTTCAGTCCAGGTATGTTGTATTGGACAGTCCAGGTATGTTGTATTGTTCAATCCAGGTATGTTCTATTGGACAGTCCAGGTATGTTGTATTGGACAGTCCAGGTATGTTGTATTGTTCAGTCCAGGTATGTTATATTGGACAGTCCAGGTATGTTGTATTGGACAGTCCAGGTATGTTGTATTGTTCAGTCCAGGTATGTTCTATTGGACAGTCCAGGTATGTTGTATTGGACAGTCCAGGTATGTTCTATTGGACAGTCCAGGTATGTTCTATTGGACAGTCCAGGTATGTTATATTGGACAGTCCAGGTATGTTCTATTGGACAGTCCAGGTATGTTATATTGGACAGTCCAGGTATGTTCTATTGGACAGTCCAGGTATGTTGTATTGTTCAGTCCAGGTATGTTGTATTGTTCAGTCCAGGTATGTTGTATTGTTCAGTCCAGGTATGTTGTATTGTTCAGTCCAGGTATGTTCTATTGGACAGTCCAGGTATGTTCTATTGGACAGTCCAGGTATGTTATATTGGACAGTCCAGGTATGTTCTATTGGACAGTCCAGGTATGTTGTATTGTTCAGTCCAGGTATGTTGTATTGTTCAGTCCAGGTATGTTCTATTGGACAGTCCAGGTATGTTGTATTGGACAATCCAGGTATGTTGTATTGGACAGTCCAGGTATGTTCTATTGGACAGTCCAGGTATGTTGTATTGTTCAGTCCAGGTATGTTGTATTGGACAGTCCAGGTAGGTTGTATTGTTCAGTCCAGGTATGTTGTATTGTTCAATCCAGGTATGTTCTATTGGACAGTCCAGGTATGTTGTATTGGACAGTCCAGGTATGTTGTATTGGACAGTCCAGGTATGTTCTATTGGACAGTCCAGGTATGTTATATTGTTCAGTCCAGGTATGTTGTATTGGACAGTCCAGGTATGTTGTATTGGACAGTCCAGGTATGTTGTATTGGACAGTCCAGGTATGTTGTATTGGACAGTCCAGGTATGTTCTATTGGACAGTCCAGGTATGTTGTATTGTTCAGTCCAGGTATGTTCTATTGGACAGTCCAGGTATGTTATATTGTTCAGTCCAGGTATGTTGTATTGTTCAATCCAGGTATGTTCTATTGGACAGTCCAGGTATGTTGTATTGTTCAGTCCAGGTATGTTATATTGTTCAGTCCAGGTATGTTGTATTGTTCAATCCAGGTATGTTCTATTGGACAGTCCAGGTATGTTGTATTGTTCAGTCCAGGTATGTTATATTGTTCAGTCCAGGTATGTTCTATTGGACAGTCCAGGTATGTTGTATTGGACAGTCCAGGTATGTTGTATTGGACAGTCCAGGTATGTTGTATTGGACAGTCCAGGTATGTTCTATTGGACAGTCCAGGTATGTTGTATTGTTCAGTCCAGGTATGTTATATTGTTCAGTCCAGGTATGTTGTATTGTTCAATCCAGGTATGTTCTATTGGACAGTCCAGGTATGTTGTATTGTTCAGTCCAGGTATGTTGTATTGTTCAATCCAGGTATGTTCTATTGGACAGTCCAGGTATGTTGTATTGTTCAGTCCAGGTATGTTGTATTGGACAGTCCAGGTATGTTGTATTGTTCAGTCCAGGTATGTTGTATTGTTCAGTCCAGGTATGTTCTATTGGACAGTCCAGGTATGTTGTATTGTTCAGTCCAGGTATGTTGTATTGGACAGTCCAGGTATGTTGTATTGTTCAGTCCAGGTATGTTGTATTGTTCAGTCCAGGTATGTTGTATTGTTCAATCCAGGTATGTTCTATTGGACAGTCCAGGTATGTTCTATTGGACAGTCCAGGTATGTTGTATTGGACAGTCCAGGTATGTTGTATTGTTCAGTCCAGGTATGTTCTATTGGACAGTCCAGGTATGTTGTATTGGACAGTCCATGTATGTTGTATTGTTCAATCCAGGTATGTTCTATTGGACAGTCCAGGTATGTTGTATTGTTCAGTCCAGGTATGTTCTATTGGACAGTCCAGGTATGTTGTATTGGACAGTCCATGTATGTTGTATTGTTCAGTCCAGGTATGTTCTATTGGACAGTCCAGGTATGTTGTATTGGACAGTCCAGGTATGTTCTATTGGACAGTCCAGGTATGTTCTATTGGACAGTCCAGGTATGTTGTATTGTTCAGTCCAGGTATGTTCTATTGGACAGTCCAGGTATGTTCTATTGGACAGTCCAGGTATGTTCTATTGGACAGTCCAGGTAGGTTGTATTGGACAGTCCAGGTATGTTATATTGTTCAGTCCAGGTATGTTGTATTGTTCAGTCCAGGTATGTTGTATTGTTCAGTCCAGGTATGTTCTATTGGACAGTCCAGGTATGTTGTATTGGACAGTCCATGTATGTTGTATTGTTCAGTCCAGGTATGTTCTATTGGACAGTCCAGGTATGTTGTATTGTTCAGTCCAGGTATGTTCTATTGGACAGTCCAGGTATGTTGTATTGTTCAATCCAGGTATGTTCTATTGGACAGTCCAGGTATGTTGTATTGTTCAGTCCAGGTATGTTCTATTGGACAGTCCAGGTATGTTGTATTGTTCAGTCCAGGTATGTTCTATTGGACAGTCCAGGTATGTTGTATTGGACAGTCCATGTATGTTGTATTGTTCAATCCAGGTATGTTCTATTGGACAGTCCAGGTATGTTGTATTGTTCAGTCCAGGTATGTTCTATTGGACAGTCCAGGTATGTTGTATTGGACAGTCCATGTATGTTGTATTGGACAATCCAGGTATGTTGTATTGTTCAGGCCAGGTATGTTGTATTGTTCAATCCAGGTATGTTCTATTGGACAGTCCAGGTATGTTGTATTGGACAGTCCAGGTATGTTCTATTGGACAGTCCAGGTATGTTGTATTGGACAGTCCATGTATGTTGTATTGTTCAGGCCAGGTATGTTGTATTGTTCAATCCAGGTATGTTCTATTGGACAGTCCAGGTATGTTGTATTGGACAGTCCAGGTATGTTCTATTGGACAGTCCAGGTATGTTGTATTGGACAGTCCATGTATGTTGTATTGTTCAATCCAGGTATGTTCTATTGGACAGTCCAGGTATGTTGTATTGTTCAGTCCAGGTATGTTCTATTGGACAGTCCAGGTATGTTGTATTGGACAGTCCAGGTATGTTGTATTGTTCAATCCAGGTATGTTCTATTGGACAGTCCAGGTATGTTGTATTGTTCAGTCCAGGTATGTTCTATTGGACAGTCCAGGTATGTTGTATTGGACAGTCCATGTATGTTGTATTGTTCAATCCAGGTATGTTCTATTGGACAGTCCAGGTATGTTGTATTGGACAGTCCAGGTATGTTCTATTGGACAGTCCAGGTATGTTGTATTGGACAGTCCATGTATGTTGTATTGGACAGTCCAGGTATGTTGTATTGGACAGTCCAGGTATGTTGTATTGTTCAATCCAGGTATGTTCTATTGGACAGTCCAGGTATGTTGTATTGGACAGTCCATGTATGTTGTATTGGACAGTCCAGGTATGTTGTATTGGACAGTCCATGTATGTTCTATTGGACAGTCCAGGTATGTTGTATTGGACAGTCCATGTATGTTGTATTGGACAGTCCAGGTATGTTGTATTGGACAGTCCATGTATGTTCTATTGGACAGTCCAGGTATGTTGTATTGGACAATCCATGTATGTTGTATTGGACAGTCCAGGTATGTTGTATTGGACAGTCCATGTATGTTGTATTGGACAGTCCAGGTATGTTGTATTGGACAGTCCAGGTATGTTGTATTGTTCAATCCAGGTATGTTCTATTGGACAGTCCAGGTATGTTGTATTGGACAGTCCAGGTATGTTGTATTGTTCAATCCAGGTATGTTCTATTGGACAGTCCAGGTATGTTGTATTGGACAGTCCAGGTATGTTCTATTGGACAGTCCAGGTATGTTGTATTGGACAGTCCAGGTATGTTGTATTGTTCAATCCAGGTATGTTCTATTGGACAGTCCAGGTATGTTGTATTGGACAGTCCATGTATGTTGTATTGGACAGTCCAGGTATGTTGTATTGGACAGTCCATGTATGTTCTATTGGACAGTCCAGGTATGTTGTATTGGACAGTCCATGTATGTTGTATTGGACAGTCCAGGTATGTTGTATTGGACAGTCCATGTATGTTCTATTGGACAGTCCAGGTATGTTGTATTGGACAGTCCATGTATGTTGTATTGGACAGTCCAGGTATGTTGTATTGGACAGTCCATGTATGTTGTATTGGACAGTCCAGGTATGTTGTATTGGACAGTCCAGGTATGTTGTATTGTTCAATCCAGGTATGTTCTATTGGACAGTCCAGGTATGTTGTATTGGACAGTCCAGGTATGTTGTATTGTTCAATCCAGGTATGTTCTATTGTTCAGTCCAGGTATGTTCTATTGGACAGTCCAGGTATGTTGTATTGGACAGTCCATGTATGTTGTATTGTTCAATCCAGGTATGTTCTATTGGACAGTCCAGGTATGTTGTATTGGACAGTCCAGGTATGTTCTATTGTTCAGTCCAGGTATGTTCTATTGGACAGTCCAGGTATGTTGTATTGGACAGTCCAGGTATGTTCTATTGTTCAGTCCAGGTATGTTCTATTGGACAGTCCAGGTATGTTGTATTGGACAGTCCAGGTATGTTCTATTGTTCAGTCCAGGTATGTTCTATTGGACAGTCCAGGTATGTTGTATTGGACAGTCCATGTATGTTGTATTGTTCAATCCAGGTATGTTCTATTGGACAGTCCAGGTATGTTGTATTGGACAGTCCAGGTATGTTCTATTGTTCAGTCCAGGTATGTTCTATTGGACAGTCCAGGTATGTTGTATTGGACAGTCCAGGTATGTTCTATTGGACAGTCCAGGTATGTTGTATTGTTCAGTCCAGGTATGTTGTATTGGACAGTCCAGGTATGTTCTATTAGACAGTCCAGGTATGTTCTATTGTTCAGTCCAGGTATGTTCTATTGGACAGTCCAGGTATGTTGTATTGGACAGTCCATGTATGTTGTATTGTTCAATCCAGGTATGTTCTATTGGACAGTCCAGGTATGTTGTATTGGACAGTCCAGGTATGTTCTATTGTTCAGTCCAGGTATGTTCTATTGGACAGTCCAGGTATGTTGTATTGGACAGTCCAGGTATGTTCTATTGGACAGTCCAGGTATGTTGTATTGGACAGTCCAGGTATGTTGTATTGGACAGTCCAGGTATGTTGTATTGGACAGTCCAGGTATGTTCTATTGGACAGTCCAGGTATGTTGTATTGGACAGTCCAGGTATGTTCTATTAGACAGTCCAGGTATGTTCTATTGTTCAGTCCAGGTATGTTCTATTGGACAGTCCAGGTATGTTGTATTGGACAGTCCATGTATGTTGTATTGTTCAATCCAGGTATGTTCTATTGGACAGTCCAGGTATGTTGTATTGGACAGTCCAGGTATGTTCTATTGTTCAGTCCAGGTATGTTCTATTGGACAGTCCAGGTATGTTGTATTGGACAGTCCAGGTATGTTCTATTGGACAGTCCAGGTATGTTGTATTGTTCAGTCCAGGTATGTTGTATTGGACAGTCCAGGTATGTTCTATTAGACAGTCCAGGTATGTTCTATTGTTCAGTCCAGGTATGTTCTATTGGACAGTCCAGGTATGTTGTATTGGACAGTCCATGTATGTTGTATTGTTCAATCCAGGTATGTTCTATTGGACAGTCCAGGTATGTTGTATTGGACAGTCCAGGTATGTTCTATTGTTCAGTCCAGGTATGTTCTATTGGACAGTCCAAGTATGTTGTATTGTTCAATCCAGGTATGTTCTATTGGACAGTCCAGGTATGTTGTATTGTTCAGTCCAGGTATGTTGTATTGTTCAGTCCAGGTATGTTCTATTGGACAGTCCAGGTATGTTGTATTGTTCAATCCAGGTATGTTCTATTGTTCAGTCCAGGTATGTTCTATTGGACAGTCCAAGTATGTTGTATTGTTCAATCCAGGTATGTTCTATTGGACAGTCCAGGTATGTTGTATTGTTCAGTCCAGGTATGTTGTATTGTTCAATCCAGGTATGTTCTATTGGACAGTCCAGGTATGTTGTATTGTTCAGTCCAGGTATGTTGTATTGTTCAGTCCAGGTATGTTCTATTGGACAGTCCAGGTATGTTGTATTGGACAGTCCATGTATGTTGTATTGTTCAATCCAGGTATGTTCTATTGGACAGTCCAGGTATGTTGTATTGGACAGTCCAAGTATGTTGTATTGTTCAATCCAGGTATGTTCTATTGGACAGTCCAAGTATGTTGTATTGTTCAATCCAGGTATGTTCTATTGGACAGTCCAGGTATGTTGTATTGTTCAATCCAGGTATGTTCTATTGGACAGTCCAGGTATGTTGTATTGTTCAGTCCAGGTATGTTCTATTGGACAGTCCAGGTATGTTGTATTGGACAGTCCATGTATGTTGTATTGTTCAATCCAGGTATGTTCTATTGGACAGTCCAGGTATGTTGTATTGTTCAGTCCAGGTATGTTCTATTGGACAGTCCAGGTATGTTGTATTGGACAGTCCATGTATGTTGTATTGTTCAATCCAGGTATGTTCTATTGGACAGTCCAGGTATGTTGTATTGGACAGTCCAGGTATGTTGTATTGGACAGTCCAGGTATGTTCTATTGGACAGTCCAAGTATGTTGTATTGTTCAATCCAGGTATGTTCTATTGGACAGTCCAGGTATGTTGTATTGTTCAGTCCAGGTATGTTGTATTGGACAGTCCAGGTATGTTGTATTGTTCAGTCCAGGTATGTTGTATTGGACAATCCAGGTATGTTGTATTGTTCAGTCCAGGTATGTTGTATTGGACAGTCCATGTATGTTGTATTGTTCAATCCAGGTATGTTCTATTGGACAGTCCAAGTATGTTGTATTGTTCAATCCAGGTATGTTCTATTGGACAGTCCAGGTATGTTGTATTGTTCAATCCAGGTATGTTCTATTGGACAGTCCAAGTATGTTGTATTGTTCAATCCAGGTATGTTCTATTGGACAGTCCAGGTATGTTGTATTGTTCAATCCAGGTATGTTCTATTGGACAGTCCAGGTATGTTGTATTGTTCAGTCCAGGTATGTTGTATTGGACAGTCCATGTATGTTGTATTGTTCAATCCAGGTATGTTCTATTGGACAGTCCAAGTATGTTGTATTGTTCAATCCAGGTATGTTCTATTGGACAGTCCAGGTATGTTGTATTGTTCAATCCAGGTATGTTCTATTGGACAGTCCAGGTATGTTGTATTGTTCAGTCCAGGTATGTTCTATTGGACAGTCCAGGTATGTTGTATTGGACAGTCCAGGTATGTTGTATTGTTCAATCCAGGTATGTTCTATTGGACAGTCCAGGTATGTTGTATTGTTCAGTCCAGGTATGTTCTATTGGACAGTCCAGGTATGTTGTATTGGACAGTCCATGTATGTTGTATTGTTCAATCCAGGTATGTTCTATTGGACAGTCCAGGTATGTTGTATTGTTCAGTCCAGGTATGTTCTATTGGACAGTCCAGGTATGTTGTATTGGACAGTCCATGTATGTTGTATTGTTCAATCCAGGTATGTTCTATTGGACAGTCCAGGTATGTTGTATTGGACAGTCCAGGTATGTTCTATTGGACAGTCCAGGTATGTTGTATTGGACAGTCCATGTATGTTGTATTGTTCAATCCAGGTATGTTCTATTGGACAGTCCAGGTATGTTGTATTGTTCAGTCCAGGTATGTTCTATTGGACAGTCCAGGTATGTTGTATTGGACAGTCCAGGTATGTTGTATTGGACAATCCAGGTATGTTCTATTGGACAGTCCATGTATGTTGTATTGTTCAATCCAGGTATGTTCTATTGGACAGTCCAGGTATGTTGTATTGGACAGTCCAGGTATGTTCTATTGGACAGTCCAGGTATGTTGTATTGGACAGTCCATGTATGTTGTATTGTTCAATCCAGGTATGTTCTATTGGACAGTCCAGGTATGTTGTATTGTTCAGTCCAGGTATGTTCTATTGGACAGTCCAGGTATGTTGTATTGGACAGTCCAGGTATGTTGTATTGGACAATCCAGGTATGTTCTATTGGACAGTCCATGTATGTTGTATTGTTCAATCCAGGTATGTTCTATTGGACAGTCCAGGTATGTTGTATTGGACAGTCCAGGTATGTTCTATTGGACAGTCCAGGTATGTTGTATTGGACAGTCCATGTATGTTGTATTGTTCAATCCAGGTATGTTCTATTGGACAGTCCAGGTATGTTGTATTGTTCAGTCCAGGTATGTTCTATTGGACAGTCCAGGTATGTTGTATTGTTCAATCCAGGTATGTTCTATTGGACAGTCCAGGTATGTTGTATTGGACAGTCCAGGTATGTTCTATTGGACAGTCCAGGTATGTTGTATTGGACAGTCCATGTATGTTGTATTGTTCAATCCAGGTATGTTCTATTGGACAGTCCAGGTATGTTGTATTGGACAGTCCATGTATGTTGTATTGTTCAATCCAGGTATGTTCTATTGGACAGTCCAGGTATGTTGTATTGTTCAGTCCAGGTATGTTCTATTGGACAGTCCAGGTATGTTGTATTGGACAGTCCAGGTATGTTGTATTGGACAATCCAGGTATGTTCTATTGGACAGTCCATGTATGTTGTATTGGACAGTCCAGGTATGTTCTATTGGACAGTCCAGGTATGTTGTATTGGACAGTCCAGGTATGTTCTATTGGACAGTCCAGGTATGTTGTATTGGACAGTCCATGTATGTTGTATTGTTCAATCCAGGTATGTTCTATTGGACAGTCCAGGTATGTTGTATTGTTCAGTCCAGGTATGTTCTATTGGACAGTCCAGGTATGTTGTATTGGACAGTCCAGGTATGTTGTATTGGACAATCCAGGTATGTTCTATTGGACAGTCCATGTATGTTGTATTGTTCAATCCAGGTATGTTCTATTGGACAGTCCAGGTATGTTGTATTGGACAGTCCAGGTATGTTCTATTGGACAGTCCAGGTATGTTGTATTGGACAGTCCATGTATGTTGTATTGTTCAATCCAGGTATGTTCTATTGGACAGTCCAGGTATGTTGTATTGTTCAGTCCAGGTATGTTCTATTGGACAGTCCAGGTATGTTGTATTGTTCAGTCCAGGTATGTTCTATTGGACAGTCCAGGTATGTTGTATTGGACAGTCCATGTATGTTGTATTGTTCAATCCAGGTATGTTCTATTGGACAGTCCAGGTATGTTGTATTGGACAGTCCAGGTATGTTCTATTGGACAGTCCAGGTATGTTGTATTGGACAGTCCATGTATGTTGTATTGTTCAATCCAGGTATGTTCTATTGGACAGTCCAGGTATGTTGTATTGTTCAGTCCAGGTATGTTCTATTGGACAGTCCAGGTATGTTGTATTGGACAGTCCATGTATGTTGTATTGTTCAATCCAGGTATGTTCTATTGGACAGTCCAGGTATGTTGTATTGGACAGTCCAGGTATGTTCTATTGTTCAATCCAGGTATGTTCTATTGGACAGTCCAGGTATGTTGTATTGTTCAGTCCAGGTATGTTGTATTGGACAGTCCAGGTATGTTGTATTGTTCAGTCCAGGTATGTTGTATTGTTCAGTCCAGGTATGTTGTATTGTTCAATCCAGGTATGTTCTATTGGACAGTCCAGGTATGTTGTATTGTTCAATCCAGGTATGTTGTATTGTTCAGGCCAGGTATGTTGTATTGTTCAATCCAGGTATGTTCTATTGGACAGTCCAGGTATGTTGTATTGTTCAGTCCAGGTATGTTCTATTGGACAGTCCAGGTATGTTGTATTGTTCAGTCCAGGTATGTTGTATTGGACAGTCCAGGTATGTTGTATTGTTCAGTCCAGGTATGTTGTATTGTTCAGTCCAGGTATGTTGTATTGTTCAATCCAGGTATGTTCTATTGGACAGTCCAGGTATGTTGTATTGTTCAGTCCAGGTATGTTGTATTGGACAGTCCAGGTATGTTGTATTGTTCAGTCCAGGTATGTTGTATTGTTCAGTCCAGGTATGTTGTATTGTTCAATCCAGGTATGTTCTATTGGACAGTCCAGGTATGTTGTATTGTTCAATCCAGGTATGTTGTATTGGACAGTCCAGGTATGTTCTATTGGACAGTCCAGGTATGTTGTATTGGACAGTCCAGGTATGTTCTATTGGACAGTCCAGGTATGTTCTATTGGACAGTCCAGGTATGTTGTATTGTTCAGTCCAGGTATGTTGTATTGTTCAGTCCAGGTATGTTGTATTGTTCAATCCAGGTATGTTCTATTGGACAGTCCAGGTATGTTGTATTGTTCAGTCCAGGTATGTTGTATTGGACAGTCCAGGTATGTTGTATTGTTCAGTCCAGGTATGTTGTATTGTTCAGTCCAGGTATGTTGTATTGTTCAATCCAGGTATGTTCTATTGGACAGTCCAGGTATGTTGTATTGTTCAATCCAGGTATGTTGTATTGGACAGTCCAGGTATGTTCTATTGGACAGTCCAGGTATGTTCTATTGGACAGTCCAGGTATGTTGTATTGTTCAGGCCAGGTATGTTGTATTGTTCAATCCAGGTATGTTCTATTGGACAGTCCAGGTATGTTGTATTGTTCAGTCCAGGTATGTTCTATTGGACAGTCCAGGTATGTTGTATTGTTCAGGCCAGGTATGTTCTATTGGACAGTCCAGGTATGTTGTATTGTTCAGTCCAGGTATGTTGTATTGGACAGTCCAGGTATGTTGTATTGTTCAGTCCAGGTATGTTGTATTGGACAGTCCAGGTATGTTGTATTGGACAGTCCAGGTATGTTGTATTGGACAGTCCAGGTATGTTCTATTGTTCAATCCAGGTATGTTCTATTGGACAGTCCAGGTATGTTGTATTGGACAGTCCAGGTATGTTCTATTGGACAGTCCAGGTATGTTGTATTGGACAGTCCATGTATGTTGTATTGTTCAATCCAGGTATGTTCTATTGGACAGTCCAGGTATGTTGTATTGTTCAGTCCAGGTATGTTCTATTGGACAGTCCAGGTATGTTGTATTGGACAGTCCATGTATGTTGTATTGTTCAATCCAGGTATGTTCTATTGGACAGTCCAGGTATGTTGTATTGGACAGTCCAGGTATGTTCTATTGTTCAATCCAGGTATGTTCTATTGGACAGTCCAGGTATGTTGTATTGTTCAGTCCAGGTATGTTGTATTGGACAGTCCAGGTATGTTGTATTGTTCAGTCCAGGTATGTTGTATTGTTCAGTCCAGGTATGTTGTATTGTTCAATCCAGGTATGTTCTATTGGACAGTCCAGGTATGTTGTATTGTTCAATCCAGGTATGTTGTATTGTTCAGGCCAGGTATGTTGTATTGTTCAATCCAGGTATGTTCTATTGGACAGTCCAGGTATGTTGTATTGTTCAGTCCAGGTATGTTGTATTGTTCAATCCAGGTATGTTCTATTGGACAGTCCAGGTATGTTGTATTGTTCAGTCCAGGTATGTTGTATTGGACAGTCCAGGTATGTTGTATTGTTCAGTCCAGGTATGTTGTATTGTTCAGTCCAGGTATGTTGTATTGTTCAATCCAGGTATGTTGTATTGTTCAGGCCAGGTATGTTCTATTGGACAGTCCAGGTATGTTATATTGTTCAGTCCAGGTATGTTGTATTGTTCAATCCAGGTATGTTCTATTGGACAGTCCAGGTATGTTGTATTGTTCAGTCCAGGTATGTTGTATTGTTCAATCCAGGTATGTTCTATTGGACAGTCCAGGTATGTTGTATTGTTCAGTCCAGGTATGTTGTATTGGACAGTCCAGGTATGTTGTATTGTTCAGTCCAGGTATGTTGTATTGTTCAGTCCAGGTATGTTGTATTGTTCAATCCAGGTATGTTCTATTGGACAGTCCAGGTATGTTGTATTGTTCAATCCAGGTATGTTGTATTGTTCAGGCCAGGTATGTTGTATTGTTCAATCCAGGTATGTTCTATTGGACAGTCCAGGTATGTTGTATTGTTCAGTCCAGGTATGTTCTATTGGACAGTCCAGGTATGTTGTATTGTTCAGTCCAGGTATGTTGTATTGGACAGTCCAGGTATGTTGTATTGTTCAGTCCAGGTATGTTGTATTGTTCAGTCCAGGTATGTTGTATTGTTCAATCCAGGTATGTTCTATTGGACAGTCCAGGTATGTTGTATTGTTCAGTCCAGGTATGTTGTATTGGACAGTCCAAGTATGTTGTATTGTTCAATCCAGGTATGTTCTATTGGACAGTCCAGGTATGTTGTATTGTTCAGTCCAGGTATGTTGTATTGGACAGTCCAGGTATGTTGTATTGTTCAGTCCAGGTATGTTGTATTGTTCAGTCCAGGTATGTTGTATTGTTCAATCCAGGTATGTTCTATTGGACAGTCCAGGTATGTTGTATTGTTCAGTCCAGGTATGTTGTATTGGACAGTCCAGGTATGTTGTATTGTTCAGTCCAGGTATGTTGTATTGTTCAGTCCAGGTATGTTGTATTGTTCAATCCAGGTATGTTCTATTGGACAGTCCAGGTATGTTGTATTGTTCAATCCAGGTATGTTGTATTGTTCAGGCCAGGTATGTTGTATTGTTCAATCCAGGTATGTTCTATTGGACAGTCCAGGTATGTTGTATTGTTCAGTCCAGGTATGTTCTATTGGACAGTCCAGGTATGTTGTATTGTTCAGGCCAGGTATGTTCTATTGGACAGTCCAGGTATGTTCTATTGGACAGTCCAGGTATGTTGTATTGTTCAGTCCAGGTATGTTGTATTGGACAGTCCAGGTATGTTGTATTGTTCAATCCAGGTATGTTGTATTGTTCAGGCCAGGTATGTTGTATTGTTCAATCCAGGTATGTTCTATTGGACAGTCCAGGTATGTTGTATTGTTCAGTCCAGGTATGTTCTATTGGACAGTCCAGGTATGTTGTATTGTTCAGGCCAGGTATGTTCTATTGGACAGTCCAGGTATGTTCTATTGGACAGTCCAGGTATGTTGTATTGTTCAGTCCAGGTATGTTGTATTGGACAGTCCAGGTATGTTGTATTGTTCAATCCAGGTATGTTGTATTGTTCAGGCCAGGTATGTTGTATTGTTCAATCCAGGTATGTTCTATTGGACAGTCCAGGTATGTTGTATTGTTC
Source organism: Nemertoderma westbladi (assembly GCA_032718475.1). Taxonomy (NCBI): domain Eukaryota; kingdom Metazoa; phylum Xenacoelomorpha; order Nemertodermatida; family Nemertodermatidae; genus Nemertoderma; species Nemertoderma westbladi. Next base: position 128,274 of record JAUCBJ010007243.1, read on the forward strand.
AATCCAGGTATGTTCTATTGGACAGTCCAGGTATGTTGTATTGTTCAGTCCAGGTATGTTCTATTGGACAGTCCAGGTATGTTGTATTGTTCAATCCAGGTATGTTGTATTGTTCAGGCCAGGTATGTTGTATTGTTCAATCCAGGTATGTTATATTGGACAGTCCAGGTATGTTGTATTGTTCAATCCAGGTATGTTGTATTGTTCAGGCCAGGTATGTTGTATTGGACAATCCAGGTATGTTCTATTGGACAGTCCAGGTATGTTGTATTGTTCAGTCCAGGTATGTTGTATTGGACAGTCCAGGTATGTTGTATTGTTCAGGCCAGGTATGTTGTATTGTTCAATCCAGGTATGTTATATTGGACAGTCCAGGTATGTTGTATTGTTCAGTCCAGGTATGTTCTATTGGACAGTCCAGGTATGTTGTATTGTTCAATCCAGGTATGTTGTATTGGACAGTCCAGGTATCTTGTATTGGACAGTCCAGGTATGTTGTATTGTTCAGTCCAGGTATGTTGTATTGGACAGTCCAGGTATGTTGTATTGTTCAGGCCAGGTATGTTGTATTGGACAATCCAGGTAGGTTGTATTGTTCAGTCCAGGTATGTTGTATTGGACAATCCAGGTATGTTCTATTGGACAGTCCAGGTATGTTGTATTGTTCAGTCCAGGTATGTTGTATTGTTCAGTCCAGGTATGTTGTATTGGACAGTCCAGGTATGTTCTATTGGACAGTCCAGGTATGTTGTATTGTTCAGTCCAGGTATGTTGTATTGTTCAGTCCAGGTATGTTGTATTGGACAGTCCAGGTATGTTGTATTGTTCAGGCCAGGTATGTTGTATTGTTCAGTCCAGGTATGTTCTATTGGACAGTCCAGGTATGTTGTATTGTTCAGTCCAGGTATGTTCTATTGGACAGTCCAGGTATGTTGTATTGTTCAGTCCAGGTATGTTCTATTGGACAGTCCAGGTATGTTGTATTGTTCAGGCCAGGTATGTTGTATTGTTCAGTCCAGGTATGTTCTATTGGACAGTCCAGGTATGTTGTATTGTTCAATCCAGGTATGTTATATTGGACAGTCCAGGTATGTTGTATTGTTCAGTCCAGGTATGTTGTATTGGACAGTCCAGGTATGTTCTATTGGACAGTCCAGGTATGTTGTATTGTTCAGTCCAGGTATGTTGTATTGTTCAGTCCAGGTATGTTGTATTGGACAGTCCAGGTATGTTGTATTGTTCAGGCCAGGTATGTTGTATTGTTCAGTCCAGGTATGTTCTATTGGACAGTCCAGGTATGTTGTATTGTTCAGTCCAGGTATGTTCTATTGGACAGTCCAGGTATGTTGTATTGGACAGTCCAGGTATGTTGTATTGTTCAGTCCAGGTATGTTCTATTGGACAGTCCAGGTATGTTGTATTGTTCAGTCCAGGTATGTTGTATTGTTCAGTCCAGGTATGTTATATTGGACAGTCCAGGTATGTTGTATTGTTCAGTCCAGGTATGTTCTATTGGACAGTCCAGGTATGTTGTATTGTTCAGTCCAGGTATGTTCTATTGGACAGTCCAGGTATGTTCTATTGGACAGTCCAGGTATGTTGTATTGTTCAGTCCAGGTATGTTGTATTGGACAGTCCAGGTATGTTGTATTGTTCAGGCCAGGTATGTTGTATTGTTCAGTCCAGGTATGTTCTATTGGACAGTCCAGGTATGTTGTATTGTTCAGTCCAGGTATGTTGTATTGTTCAGTCCAGGTATGTTATATTGGACAGTCCAGGTATGTTGTATTGTTCAGTCCAGGTATGTTCTATTGGACAGTCCAGGTATGTTGTATTGTTCAGTCCAGGTATGTTCTATTGGACAGTCCAGGTATGTTCTATTGGACAGTCCAGGTATGTTCTATTGGACAGTCCAGGTAGGTTGTATTGTTCAGTCCAGGTATGTTGTATTGTTCAATCCAGGTAGGTTGTATTGTTCAATCCAGGTAGGTTGTATTGTTCAGTCCAGGTATGTTCTATTGGACAGTCCAGGTATGTTCTATTGGACAGTCCAGGTATGTTCTATTGGACAGTCCAGGTAGGTTGTATTGTTCAGTCCAGGTATGTTGTATTGTTCAATCCAGGTAGGTTGTATTGTTCAGTCCAGGTATGTTCTATTGGACAGTCCAGGTATGTTCTATTGGACAGTCCAGGTAGGTTGTATTGTTCAGTCCAGGTATGTTGTATTGTTCAATCCAGGTAGGTTGTATTGTTCAGTCCAGGTATGTTCTATTGGACAGTCCAGGTATGTTCTATTGGACAGTCCAGGTAGGTTGTATTGTTCAGTCCAGGTATGTTCTATTGGACAGTCCAGGTATGTTCTATTGGACAGTCCAGGTAGGTTGTATTGTTCAGTCCAGGTATGTTGTATTGTTCAATCCAGGTAGGTTGTATTGTTCAGTCCAGGTATGTTCTATTGGACAGTCCAGGTATGTTCTATTGGACAGTCCAGGTATGTTCTATTGGACAGTCCAGGTATGTTCTATTGGACAGTCCAGGTATGTTCTATTAGACAGTCCAGGTATGTTCTATTGGACAGTCCAGGTATGTTCTATTAGACAGTCCAGGTATGTTATATTGTTCAGTCCAGGTATGTTCTATTGGACAGTCCAGGTATGTTGTATTGGACAGTCCAGGTATGTTATATTGTTCAGTCCAGGTATGTTCTATTGGACAGTCCAGGTATGTTCTATTGGACAGTCCAGGTATGTTGTATTGTTCAATCCAGGTATGTTATATTGGACAGTCCAGGTATGTTGTATTGTTCAGTCCAGGTATGTTCTATTGGACAGTCCAGGTATGTTGTATTGGACAGTCCAGGTATGTTGTATTGTTCAGGCCAGGTATGTTGTATTGTTCAATCCAGGTATGTTATATTGGACAGTCCAGGTATGTTGTATTGTTCAGTCCAGGTATGTTCTATTGGACAGTCCAGGTATGTTGTATTGTTCAGTCCAGGTATGTTGTATTGTTCAGTCCAGGTATGTTCTATTGGACAGTCCAGGTATGTTGTATTGTTCAATCCAGGTATGTTATATTGGACAGTCCAGGTATGTTGTATTGTTCAGTCCAGGTATGTTCTATTGGACAGTCCAGGTATGTTGTATTGGACAGTCCAGGTATGTTGTATTGTTCAGGCCAGGTATGTTCTATTGGACAGTCCAGGTATGTTCTATTGGACAGTCCAGGTATGTTGTATTGTTCAGTCCAGGTATGTTGTATTGTTCAGGCCAGGTATGTTGTATTGTTCAATCCAGGTATGTTCTATTGGACAGTCCAGGTATGTTCTATTGGACAGTCCAGGTATGTTGTATTGTTCAATCCAGGTATGTTCTATTGGACAGTCCAGGTATGTTCTATTGGACAGTCCAGGTATGTTCTATTGGACAGTCCAGGTATGTTGTATTGGACAGTCCAGGTATGTTGTATTGTTCAGTCCAGGTATGTTCTATTGGACAGTCCAGGTATGTTCTATTGGACAGTCCAGGTATGTTGTATTGTTCAGTCCAGGTATGTTGTATTGTTCAGGCCAGGTATGTTGTATTGTTCAATCCAGGTATGTTCTATTGGACAGTCCAGGTATGTTGTATTGTTCAATCCAGGTATGTTGTATTGTTCAGTCCAGGTATGTTGTATTGGACAGTCCAGGTATGTTGTATTGGACAGTCCAGGTATGTTCTATTGGACAGTCCAGGTAGGTTGTATTGTTCAGTCCATGTATGTTGTATTGGACAGTCCAGGTATCTTGTATTGGACAGTCCAGGTATGTTGTATTGTTCAGTCCAGGTATGTTGTATTGGACAGTCCAGGTATGTTGTATTGTTCAATCCAGGTATGTTATATTGGACAGTCCAGGTATGTTGTATTGTTCAGTCCAGGTATGTTCTATTGGACAGTCCAGGTATGTTGTATTGTTCAGTCCAGGTATGTTGTATTGTTCAGTCCAGGTATGTTCTATTGGACAGTCCAGGTATGTTGTATTGTTCAATCCAGGTATGTTATATTGGACAGTCCAGGTATGTTGTATTGTTCAGTCCAGGTATGTTCTATTGGACAGTCCAGGTATGTTGTATTGGACAGTCCAGGTATGTTGTATTGTTCAGGCCAGGTATGTTGTATTGTTCAATCCAGGTATGTTATATTGGACAGTCCAGGTATGTTGTATTGTTCAGTCCAGGTATGTTCTATTGGACAGTCCAGGTATGTTCTATTGGACAGTCCAGGTATGTTGTATTGTTCAATCCAGGTATGTTGTATTGTTCAGTCCAGGTATGTTGTATTGGACAGTCCAGGTATGTTGTATTGGACAGTCCAGGTATGTTCTATTGGACAGTCCAGGTAGGTTGTATTGTTCAGTCCATGTATGTTGTATTGGACAGTCCAGGTATCTTGTATTGGACAGTCCAGGTATGTTGTATTGTTCAGTCCAGGTATGTTGTATTGGACAGTCCAGGTATGTTGTATTGTTCAGGCCAGGTATGTTGTATTGGACAATCCAGGTAGGTTGTATTGTTCAGTCCAGGTATGTTGTATTGGACAATCCAGGTATGTTCTATTGGACAGTCCAGGTATGTTGTATTGTTCAGTCCAGGTATGTTGTATTGGACAGTCCAGGTATGTTGTATTGTTCAGTCCAGGTATGTTGTATTGGACAGTCCAGGTATGTTGTATTGTTCAGTCCAGGTATGTTGTATTGTTCAGTCCAGGTATGTTGTATTGGACAGTCCAGGTATGTTCTATTGGACAGTCCAGGTATGTTGTATTGTTCAGTCCAGGTATGTTGTATTGTTCAGTCCAGGTATGTTGTATTGGACAGTCCAGGTATGTTGTATTGTTCAGGCCAGGTATGTTGTATTGTTCAGTCCAGGTATGTTGTATTGTTCAGTCCAGGTATGTTGTATTGGACAGTCCAGGTATGTTCTATTGGACAGTCCAGGTATGTTGTATTGTTCAGTCCAGGTATGTTGTATTGGACAGTCCAGGTATGTTGTATTGTTCAGTCCAGGTATGTTGTATTGGACAGTCCAGGTATGTTGTATTGTTCAGTCCAGGTATGTTGTATTGTTCAGTCCAGGTATGTTGTATTGGACAGTCCAGGTATGTTCTATTGGACAGTCCAGGTATGTTGTATTGTTCAGTCCAGGTATGTTGTATTGTTCAGTCCAGGTATCTTGTATTGGACAGTCCAGGTATGTTGTATTGGACAGTCCAGGTATGTTGTATTGTTCAGTCCAGGTATGTTGTATTGGACAGTCCAGGTATGTTGTATTGTTCAGTCCAGGTATGTTGTATTGTTCAGTCCAGGTATGTTGTATTGGACAGTCCAGGTATGTTCTATTGGACAGTCCAGGTATGTTGTATTGTTCAGTCCAGGTATGTTGTATTGTTCAGTCCAGGTATGTTGTATTGGACAGTCCAGGTATGTTGTATTGTTCAGGCCAGGTATGTTGTATTGTTCAATCCAGGTATGTTCTATTGGACAGTCCAGGTATGTTCTATTGGACAGTCCAGGTATGTTGTATTGTTCAGTCCAGGTATGTTGTATTGTTCAATCCAGGTATGTTCTATTGGACAGTCCAGGTATGTTCTATTGGACAATCCAGGTATGTTGTATTGTTCAGTCCAGGTATGTTCTATTGGACAGTCCAGGTATGTTGTATTGTTCAATCCAGGTATGTTCTATTGGACAGTCCAGGTATGTTCTATTGGACAGTCCAGGTATGTTGTATTGGACAGTCCAGGTATGTTGTATTGGACAGTCCAGGTATGTTCTATTGGACAGTCCAGGTATGTTCTATTGGACAGTCCAGGTATGTTGTATTGTTCAATCCAGGTATGTTCTATTGGACAGTCCAGGTATGTTCTATTGGACAGTCCAGGTATGTTGTATTGTTCAGGCCAGGTATGTTGTATTGTTCAATCCAGGTATGTTCTATTGGACAGTCCAGGTATGTTGTATTGTTCAGTCCAGGTATGTTGTATTGGACAGTCCAGGTATGTTGTATTGTTCAGTCCAGGTATGTTGTATTGTTCAGGCCAGGTATGTTGTATTGTTCAATCCAGGTATGTTCTATTGGACAGTCCAGGTATGTTGTATTGGACAGTCCAGGTATGTTGTATTGTTCAGGCCAGGTATGTTGTATTGTTCAATCCAGGTATGTTATATTGGACAGTCCAGGTATGTTGTATTGTTCAGTCCAGGTATGTTCTATTGGACAGTCCAGGTATGTTGTATTGTTCAATCCAGGTATGTTGTATTGTTCAGTCCAGGTATGTTGTATTGGACAGTCCAGGTATGTTGTATTGGACAGTCCAGGTATGTTCTATTGGACAGTCCAGGTAGGTTGTATTGTTCAGTCCATGTATGTTGTATTGGACAGTCCAGGTATCTTGTATTGGACAGTCCAGGTATGTTGTATTGTTCAGTCCAGGTATGTTGTATTGGACAGTCCAGGTATGTTGTATTGTTCAGGCCAGGTATGTTGTATTGGACAATCCAGGTAGGTTGTATTGGACAGTCCAGGTATGTTGTATTGGACAGTCCAGGTATGTTGTATTGTTCAGTCCAGGTATGTTGTATTGGACAGTCCAGGTATGTTGTATTGTTCAGGCCAGGTATGTTGTATTGGACAATCCAGGTAGGTTGTATTGGACAGTCCAGGTATGTTGTATTGGACAGTCCAGGTATGTTGTATTGTTCAGTCCAGGTAGGTTGTATTGGACAATCCAGGTATGTTCTATTGGACAGTCCAGGTATCTTGTATTGGACAGTCCAGGTATGTTGTATTGTTCAGTCCAGGTATGTTGTATTGGACAGTCCAGGTATGTTCTATTGGACAGTCCAGGTATGTTGTATTGTTCAGTCCAGGTATGTTGTATTGGACAATCCAGGTATGTTCTATTGGACAGTCCAGGTATCTTGTATTGGACAGTCCAGGTATGTTGTATTGTTCAGTCCAGGTATGTTGTATTGGACAGTCCAGGTATGTTCTATTGGACAGTCCAGGTATGTTCTATTGGACAGTCCAGGTATGTTGTATTGTTCAGGCCAGGTATGTTGTATTGTTCAATCCAGGTATGTTCTATTGGACAGTCCAGGTATGTTGTATTGTTCAATCCAGGTATGTTGTATTGGACAGTCCAGGTATGTTCTATTGGACAGTCCAGGTATGTTCTATTGGACAGTCCAGGTATGTTGTATTGTTCAGGCCAGGTATGTTGTATTGTTCAATCCAGGTATGTTCTATTGGACAGTCCAGGTATGTTGTATTGTTCAATCCAGGTATGTTCTATTGGACAGTCCAGGTATGTTGTATTGTTCAATCCAGGTATGTTGTATTGGACAGTCCAGGTATGTTGTATTGGACAATCCAGGTATGTTGTATTGTTCAGGCCAGGTATGTTGTATTGTTCAATCCAGGTATGTTCTATTGGACAGTCCAGGTATGTTGTATTGGACAGTCCAGGTATGTTCTATTGGACAGTCCAGGTATGTTGTATTGGACAGTCCATGTATGTTGTATTGTTCAGGCCAGGTATGTTGTATTGTTCAATCCAGGTATGTTCTATTGGACAGTCCAGGTATGTTGTATTGGACAGTCCAGGTATGTTGTATTGTTCAGTCCAGGTATGTTGTATTGGACAATCCAGGTATGTTCTATTGGACAGTCCAGGTATCTTGTATTGGACAGTCCAGGTATGTTGTATTGTTCAGTCCAGGTATGTTGTATTGGACAGTCCAGGTATGTTCTATTGGACAGTCCAGGTATGTTCTATTGGACAGTCCAGGTATGTTGTATTGTTCAGGCCAGGTATGTTGTATTGTTCAATCCAGGTATGTTCTATTGGACAGTCCAGGTATGTTGTATTGTTCAATCCAGGTATGTTCTATTGGACAGTCCAGGTATGTTGTATTGTTCAATCCAGGTATGTTGTATTGGACAGTCCAGGTATGTTGTATTGGACAATCCAGGTATGTTCTATTGGACAGTCCAGGTATCTTGTATTGGACAGTCCAGGTATGTTGTATTGTTCAGTCCAGGTATGTTGTATTGGACAGTCCAGGTATGTTGTATTGTTCAGGCCAGGTATGTTGTATTGGACAGTCCAGGTAGGTTGTATTGTTCAGTCCAGGTATGTTGTATTGGACAATCCAGGTATGTTCTATTGGACAGTCCAGGTATCTTGTATTGGACAGTCCAGGTATGTTGTATTGTTCAGTCCAGGTATGTTGTATTGGACAGTCCAGGTATGTTGTATTGTTCAGGCCAGGTATGTTGTATTGGACAGTCCAGGTATGTTGTATTGTTCAGTCCAGGTATGTTGTATTGGACAGTCCAGGTATCTTGTATTGGACAGTCCAGGTATGTTCTATTGGACAGTCCAGGTATGTTGTATTGTTCAGTCCAGGTATGTTGTATTGGACAATCCAGGTATGTTCTATTGGACAGTCCAGGTATCTTGTATTGGACAGTCCAGGTATGTTGTATTGTTCAGTCCAGGTATGTTGTATTGGACAGTCCAGGTATGTTCTATTGGACAGTCCAGGTATGTTCTATTGGACAGTCCAGGTATGTTGTATTGTTCAGTCCAGGTATGTTGTATTGGACAATCCAGGTATGTTCTATTGGACAGTCCAGGTATCTTGTATTGGACAGTCCAGGTATGTTGTATTGTTCAGTCCAGGTATGTTGTATTGGACAGTCCAGGTATGTTGTATTGTTCAGGCCAGGTATGTTGTATTGGACAGTCCAGGTATGTTGTATTGTTCAGTCCAGGTATGTTGTATTGGACAGTCCAGGTATCTTGTATTGGACAGTCCAGGTATGTTGTATTGTTCAGTCCAGGTATGTTGTATTGGACAGTCCAGGTATGTTGTATTGTTCAGGCCAGGTATGTTGTATTGGACAATCCAGGTAGGTTGTATTGGACAGTCCAGGTATGTTGTATTGTTCAGTCCAGGTATGTTGTATTGTTCAGTCCAGGTATGTTGTATTGGACAATCCAGGTATGTTCTATTGGACAGTCCAGGTATCTTGTATTGGACAGTCCAGGTATGTTGTATTGTTCAGTCCAGGTATGTTGTATTGGACAGTCCAGGTATGTTCTATTGGACAGTCCAGGTATGTTGTATTGTTCAGTCCAGGTATGTTGTATTGGACAATCCAGGTATGTTCTATTGGACAGTCCAGGTATCTTGTATTGGACAGTCCAGGTATGTTGTATTGTTCAGTCCAGGTATGTTGTATTGGACAGTCCAGGTATGTTCTATTGGACAGTCCAGGTATGTTCTATTGGACAGTCCAGGTATGTTGTATTGTTCAGTCCAGGTATGTTGTATTGGACAATCCAGGTATGTTCTATTGGACAGTCCAGGTATCTTGTATTGGACAGTCCAGGTATGTTGTATTGTTCAGTCCAGGTATGTTATATTGTTCAGTCCAGGTATGTTGTATTGTTCAGTCCAGGTATGTTGTATTGGACAGTCCAGGTATGTTGTATTGTTCAGGCCAGGTATGTTGTATTGTTCAGTCCAGGTATGTTGTATTGGACAGTCCAGGTATGTTGTATTGTTCAGGCCAGGTATGTTGTATTGGACAGTCCAGGTAGGTTGTATTGTTCAGTCCAGGTATGTTGTATTGGACAATCCAGGTATGTTCTATTGGACAGTCCAGGTATGTTGTATTGTTCAGTCCAGGTATGTTGTATTGGACAGTCCAGGTATGTTGTATTGTTCAGTCCAGGTAGGTTGTATTGGACAGTCCAGGTATGTTGTATTGTTCAGGCCAGGTATGTTGTATTGGACAGTCCAGGTAGGTTGTATTGTTCAGTCCAGGTATGTTGTATTGGACAATCCAGGTATGTTCTATTGGACAGTCCAGGTATGTTGTATTGTTCAGTCCAGGTATGTTGTATTGGACAGTCCAGGTATGTTGTATTGTTCAGGCCAGGTATGTTGTATTGGACAGTCCAGGTAGGTTGTATTGTTCAGTCCAGGTATGTTGTATTGGACAATCCAGGTATGTTCTATTGGACAGTCCAGGTATGTTGTATTGTTCAGTCCAGGTATGTTGTATTGTTCAGTCCAGGTAGGTTGTATTGTTCAGTCCATGTATGTTGTATTGGACAATCCAGGTATGTTCTATTGGACAGTCCAGGTATGTTGTATTGTTCAGTCCAGGTATGTTGTATTGTTCAGTCCAGGTAGGTTGTATTGTTCAGTCCATGTATGTTGTATTGGACAATCCAGGTATGTTCTATTGGACAGTCCAGGTATGTTGTATTGTTCAGTCCAGGTATGTTGTATTGTTCAGTCCATGTATGTTGTATTGGACAATCCAGGTATGTTCTATTGGACAGTCCAGGTATGTTGTATTGTTCAGTCCAGGTATGTTGTATTGTTCAGTCCATGTATGTTGTATTGTTCAGTCCATGTATGTTGTATTGGACAATCCAGGTATGTTCTATTGGACAGTCCAGGTATGTTGTATTGTTCAGTCCAGGTATGTTGTATTGTTCAGTCCAGGTAGGTTGTATTGTTCAGTCCATGTATGTTGTATTGGACAATCCAGGTATGTTCTATTGGACAGTCCAGGTATGTTGTATTGTTCAGTCCAGGTATGTTGTATTGTTCAGTCCAGGTAGGTTGTATTGTTCAGTCCAGGTATGTTGTATTGGACAGTCCATGTATGTTGTATTGGACAGTCCAGGTATGTTCTATTGGACAGTCCAGGTATGTTGTATTGTTCAGTCCAGGTATGTTGTATTGTTCAGTCCAGGTATGTTGTATTGGACAGTCCAGGTATGTTGTATTGTTCAGGCCAGGTATGTTGTATTGTTCAATCCAGGTATGTTATATTGGACAGTCCAGGTATGTTGTATTGTTCAGTCCAGGTATGTTCTATTGGACAGTCCAGGTATGTTGTATTGGACAGTCCAGGTATGTTGTATTGTTCAGGCCAGGTATGTTGTATTGTTCAATCCAGGTATGTTATATTGGACAGTCCAGGTATGTTGTATTGTTCAGTCCAGGTATGTTCTATTGGACAGTCCAGGTATGTTGTATTGTTCAATCCAGGTATGTTGTATTGTTCAGGCCAGGTATGTTGTATTGTTCAATCCAGGTATGTTATATTGGACAGTCCAGGTATGTTGTATTGTTCAATCCAGGTATGTTGTATTGTTCAGGCCAGGTATGTTGTATTGTTCAATCCAGGTATGTTGTATTGGACAGTCCAGGTATGTTGTATTGTTCAGGCCAGGTATGTTGTATTGTTCAATCCAGGTATGTTATATTGGACAGTCCAGGTATGTTGTATTGTTCAGTCCAGGTATGTTCTATTGGACAGTCCAGGTATGTTGTATTGTTCAATCCAGGTATGTTGTATTGTTCAATCCAGGTATGTTCTATTGTTCAGTCCAGGTATGTTGTATTGTTCAGTCCAGGTATGTTCTATTGGACAGTCCAGGTATGTCCTATTGGACAATCCAAGTATGTTGTATTGTTCAGTCCAGGTATGTTGTATTGTTCAGTCCATGTATGTTGTATTGTTCAGTCCATGTATGTTGTATTGTTCAGTCCAGGTATGTTGTATTGGACAATCCAGGTAGGTTGTATTGTTCAGTCCAGGTATGTTGTATTGTTCAGTCCAGGTATGTTGTATTGGACAATCCAGGTATGTTCTATTGGACAGTCCAGGTAGGTTGTATTGTTCAGTCCAGGTATGTTGTATTGTTCAGTCCATGTATGTTGTATTGTTCAGTCCATGTATGTTGTATTGTTCAGTCCAGGTATGTTGTATTGGACAATCCAGGTAGGTTGTATTGTTCAGTCCAGGTATGTTGTATTGTTCAGTCCAGGTATGTTGTATTGGACAATCCAGGTATGTTCTATTGGACAGTCCAGGTAGGTTGTATTGGACAATCCAGGTATGTTCTATTGGACAGTCCAGGTATGTTCTATTAGACAGTCCAGGTATGTTGTATTGGACAGTCCAGGTATGTTGTATTGTTCAGTCCAGGTATGTTGTATTGGACAATCCAGGTAGGTTGTATTGTTCAGTCCATGTATGTTGTATTGGACAATCCAGGTATGTTCTATTGGACAGTCCAGGTATGTTCTATTAGACAGTCCAGGTATGTTGTATTGGACAGTCCAGGTAGGTTGTATTGTTCAGTCCAGGTATGTTGTATTGGACAGTCCAGGTATGTTGTATTGTTCAGTCCAGGTATGTTGTATTGGACAATCCAGGTAGGTTGTATTGTTCAGTCCATGTATGTTGTATTGGACAATCCAGGTATGTTCTATTGGACAGTCCAGGTATGTTCTATTAGACAGTCCAGGTATGTTGTATTGGACAGTCCAGGTAGGTTGTATTGTTCAGTCCAGGTATGTTGTATTGTTCAATCCAGGTATGTTGTATTGGACAATCCAGGTATGTTCTATTGGACAGTCCAGGTAGGTTGTATTGTTCAGTCCAGGTATGTTGTATTGGACAGTCCAGGTATGTTGTATTGGACAGCCCAGGTATGTTGTATTGGACAGTCCAGGTATGTTGTATTGTTCAGTCCAGGTATGTTGTATTGGACAATCCAGGTATGTTCTATTGGACAGTCCAGGTAGGTTGTATTGTTCAGTCCAGGTATGTTGTATTGTTCAGTCCATGTATGTTGTATTGGACAGCCCAGGTATGTTGTATTGGACAGTCCAGGTATGTTGTATTGTTCAGTCCAGGTATGTTGTATTGGACAGTCCAGGTATGTTGTATTGGACAGTCCAGGTAGGTTGTATTGTTCAGTCCAGGTATGTTGTATTGTTCAGTCCATGTATGTTGTATTGGACAGCCCAGGTATGTTGTATTGGACAGTCCAGGTATGTTGTATTGTTCAGTCCAGGTATGTTGTATTGGACAGTCCAGGTATGTTGTATTGTTCAGTCCAGGTATGTTGTATTGGACAGTCCAGGTATGTTATATTGTTCAGTCCAGGTATGTTGTATTGGACAGTCCAGGTAGGTTGTATTGTTCAGTCCAGGTATGTTGTATTGTTCAGTCCAGGTATGTTGTATTGGACAGTCCAGGTATGTTGTATTGTTCAGTCCAGGTATGTTGTATTGGACAATCCGGGTATATTCTATTGGACAGTCCAGGTATGTTGTATTGGACAATCCAGGTATGTTGTATTGGACAGTCCAGGTATGTTGTATTGGACAATCCAGGTATGTTCTATTGGACAGTCCAGGTATGTTGTATTGTTCAGTCCAGGTATGTTGTATTGTTCAGTCCAGGTATGTTCTATTGGACAGTCCAGGTAGGTTGTATTGTTCAGTCCAGGTATGTTGTATTGGACAATCCAGGTATGTTCTATTGGACAGTCCAGGTATGTTGTATTGGACAATCCAGGTATGTTGTATTGTTCAGTCCAGGTATGTTCTATTGGACAGTCCAGGTATGTTGTATTGGACAATCCAGGTATGTTCTATTGGACAGTCCAGGTATGTTTTATTGGACAGTCCAGGTATGTTGTATTGGACAGTCCAGGTATGTTTTATTTATTGGACAGTCCAGGTATGTTGTATTGTTCAGTCCAGGTATGTTGTATTGTTCAGTCCATGTATGTTGTATTGGACAATCCAGGTATGTTCTATTGGACAGTCCAGGTATGTTGTATTGGACAATCCAGGTATGTTCTATTGGACAGTCCAGGTATGTTCTATTGGACAGTCCAGGTATGTTGTATTGGACAGTCCAGGTATGTTGTATTGGACAATCCAGGTATGTTCTATTGGACAGTCCAGGTATCTTGTATTGGACAGTCCAGGTATGTTATATTGTTCAGTCCAGGTATGTTGTATTGGACAGTCCAGGTAGGTTGTATTGTTCAGTCCAGGTATGTTGTATTGGACAATCCGGGTATATTCTATTGGACAGTCCAGGTAGGTAGGTTGTATTGTTCAGTCCAGGTATGTTGTATTGGACAATCCAGGTAGGTTGTATTGGACAGTCCAGGTATGTTGTATTGGACAGTCCAGGTATGTTGTATTGTTCAGTCCATGTATGTTGTATTGGACAGCCCAGGTATGTTGTATTGGACAGTCCAGGTAGGTTGTATTGTTCAGTCCAGGTATGTTGTATTTTTCAGTCCAGGTATGTTGTATTGGACATCCCAGGTATGTTATATTGTTCAGTCCATGTATGTTGTATTGGACAGTCCAGGTAGGTTGTATTGTTCAGTCCAGGTATGTTGTATTGTTCAGTCCAGGTATGTTGTATTGGACAGTCCAGGTATGTTGTATTGTTCAGTCCATGTATGTTGTATTGGACAGCCCAGGTATGTTGTATTGGACAGTCCAGGTAGGTTGTATTGTTCAGTCCAGGTATGTTGTATTGTTCAGTCCAGGTATGTTGTATTGTTCAGTCCAGGTATGTTGTATTGTTCAGTCCAGGTATGTTGTATTGGACAGTCCAGGTATGTTGTATTGTTCAGTCCATGTATGTTGTATTGGACAGCCCAGGTATGTTGTATTGGACAGTCCAGGTAGGTTGTATTGTTCAGTCCAGGTATGTTGTATTTTTCAGTCCAGGTATGTTGTATTGGACATCCCAGGTATGTTATATTGTTCAGTCCATGTATGTTGTATTGGACAGTCCAGGTATGTTGTATTGGACAATCCAGGTATGTTCTATTGGACAGTCCAGGTAGGTTGTATTGTTCAGTCCAGGTATGTTGTATTGTTCAATCCAGGTATGTTCTATTGGACAGTCCAGGTAGGTTGTATTGTTCAGTCCAGGTATGTTGTATTGGACAATCCAGGTATGTTCTATTGGACAGTCCAGGTAGGTTGTATTGTTCAGTCCAGGTATGTTATATTGGACAGTCCAGGTAGGTTGTATTGTTCAGTCCAGGTATGTTATATTGGACAGTCCAGGTAGGTTGTATTGTTCAGTCCAGGTATGTTGTATTGGACAATCCAGGTATGTTCTATTGGACAGTCCAGGTAGGTTGTATTGTTCAGTCCAGGTATGTTATATTGGACAGTCCAGGTATGTTGTATTGTTCAGTCCAGGTATGTTGTATTGGACAATCCAGGTATGTTCTATTGGACAGTCCAGGTAGGTTGTATTGGACAATCCAGGTATGTTCTATTGGACAGTCCAGGTAGGTTGTATTGTTCAGTCCAGGTATGTTGTATTGGACAATCCAGGTATGTTCTATTGGACAGTCCAGGTAGGTTGTATTGTTCAGTCCAGGTATGTTATATTGGACAGTCCAGGTAGGTTGTATTGTTCAGTCCAGGTATGTTGTATTGGACAATCCAGGTATGTTCTATTGGACAGTCCAGGTAGGTTGTATTGTTCAGTCCAGGTATGTTATATTGGACAGTCCAGGTAGGTTGTATTGTTCAGTCCAGGTATGTTATATTGGACAGTCCAGGTAGGTTGTATTGTTCAGTCCAGGTATGTTGTATTGGACAATCCAGGTATGTTCTATTGGACAGTCCAGGTATGTTGTATTGGACAATCCAGGTATGTTCTATTGGACAGTCCAGGTAGGTTGTATTGTTCAGTCCAGGTATGTTGTATTGGACAATCCAGGTATGTTCTATTGGACAGTCCAGGTAGGTTGTATTGTTCAGTCCAGGTATGTTATATTGGACAGTCCAGGTAGGTTGTATTGTTCAGTCCAGGTATGTTGTATTGGACAATCCAGGTATGTTCTATTGGACAGTCCAGGTAGGTTGTATTGTTCAGTCCAGGTATGTTATATTGGACAGTCCAGGTATGTTGTATTGTTCAGTCCAGGTATGTTGTATTGGACAATCCAGGTATGTTCTATTGGACAGTCCAGGTAGGTTGTATTGTTCAGTCCAGGTATGTTCTATTGGACAGTCCAGGTAGGTTGTATTGTTCAGTCCAGGTATGTTATATTGGACAGTCCAGGTATGTTGTATTGTTCAGTCCAGGTATGTTATATTGGACAGTCCAGGTATGTTGTATTGTTCAGTCCAGGTATGTTGTATTGGACAATCCAGGTATGTTCTATTGGACAGTCCAGGTAGGTTGTATTGTTCAGTCCAGGTATGTTGTATTGTTCAGTCCAGGTATGTTGTATTGTTCAATCCAGGTATGTTATATTGGACAGTCCAGGTATGTTGTATTGTTCAGTCCAGGTATGTTCTATTGGACAGTCCAGGTAGGTTGTATTGTTCAGTCCAGGTATGTTCTATTGGACAGTCCAGGTATGTTATATTGGACAATCCAGGTATGTTCTATTGGACAGTCCAGGTAGGTTGTATTGTTCAGTCCAGGTATGTTATATTGGACAGTCCAGGTATGTTGTATTGTTCAGTCCAGGTATGTTATATTGGACAGTCCAGGTAGGTTGTATTGTTCAGTCCAGGTATGTTGTATTGGACAATCCAGGTATGTTCTATTGGACAGTCCAGGTAGGTTGTATTGTTCAGTCCAGGTATGTTATATTGGACAGTCCAGGTATGTTGTATTGTTCAGTCCAGGTATGTTGTATTGGACAATCCAGGTATGTTCTATTGGACAGTCCAGGTAGGTTGTATTGTTCAGTCCAGGTATGTTCTATTGGACAGTCCAGGTAGGTTGTATTGTTCAGTCCAGGTATGTTATATTGGACAGTCCAGGTATGTTGTATTGTTCAGTCCAGGTATGTTATATTGGACAGTCCAGGTATGTTGTATTGTTCAGTCCAGGTATGTTGTATTGGACAATCCAGGTATGTTCTATTGGACAGTCCAGGTAGGTTGTATTGTTCAGTCCAGGTATGTTGTATTGTTCAGTCCAGGTATGTTGTATTGTTCAATCCAGGTATGTTATATTGGACAGTCCAGGTATGTTGTATTGTTCAGTCCAGGTATGTTCTATTGGACAGTCCAGGTAGGTTGTATTGTTCAGTCCAGGTATGTTCTATTGGACAGTCCAGGTATGTTATATTGGACAATCCAGGTATGTTCTATTGGACAGTCCAGGTAGGTTGTATTGTTCAGTCCAGGTATGTTATATTGGACAGTCCAGGTATGTTGTATTGTTCAGTCCAGGTATGTTATATTGGACAGTCCAGGTAGGTTGTATTGTTCAGTCCAGGTATGTTATATTGGACAGTCCAGGTATGTTGTATTGTTCAGTCCAGGTATGTTATATTGGACAGTCCAGGTATGTTGTATTGTTCAGTCCAGGTATGTTGTATTGGACAGTCCAGGTATGTTGTATTGGACAATCCAGGTATGTTCTATTGGACAGTCCAGGTAGGTTGTATTGTTCAGTCCAGGTATGTTATATTGGACAGTCCAGGTATGTTGTATTGTTCAGTCCAGGTATGTTATATTGGACAGTCCAGGTAGGTTGTATTGTTCAGTCCAGGTATGTTATATTGGACAGTCCAGGTATGTTGTATTGTTCAGTCCAGGTATGTTATATTGGACAGTCCAGGTATGTTGTATTGTTCAGTCCAGGTATGTTGTA
Source organism: Nemertoderma westbladi (assembly GCA_032718475.1). Lineage (NCBI taxonomy): Eukaryota > Metazoa > Xenacoelomorpha > Nemertodermatida > Nemertodermatidae > Nemertoderma > Nemertoderma westbladi. The sequence goes on from JAUCBJ010007243.1 coordinate 145,802, forward strand.
TTGGACAGTCCAGGTATGTTGTATTGGACAATCCAGGTATGTTCTATTGGACAGTCCAGGTAGGTTGTATTGTTCAGTCCAGGTATGTTATATTGTTCAGTCCAGGTATGTTGTATTGGACAGTCCAGGTATGTTGTATTGGACAATCCAGGTATGTTCTATTGGACAGTCCAGGTAGGTTGTATTGTTCAGTCCAGGTATGTTATATTGTTCAGTCCAGGTATGTTGTATTGGACAATCCAGGTATGTTCTATTGGACAGTCCAGGTAGGTTGTATTGTTCAGTCCAGGTATGTTATATTGGACAGTCCAGGTATGTTGTATTGTTCAGTCCAGGTATGTTATATTGGACAGTCCAGGTAGGTTGTATTGTTCAGTCCAGGTATGTTATATTGGACAGTCCAGGTATGTTGTATTGTTCAGTCCAGGTATGTTATATTGGACAGTCCAGGTAGGTTGTATTGTTCAGTCCAGGTATGTTATATTGGACAGTCCAGGTATGTTGTATTGTTCAGTCCAGGTATGTTATATTGGACAGTCCAGGTATGTTGTATTGTTCAGTCCAGGTATGTTGTATTGGACAGTCCAGGTATGTTGTATTGGACAATCCAGGTATGTTCTATTGGACAGTCCAGGTAGGTTGTATTGTTCAGTCCAGGTATGTTATATTGTTCAGTCCAGGTATGTTGTATTGGACAGTCCAGGTATGTTGTATTGGACAATCCAGGTATGTTCTATTGGACAGTCCAGGTAGGTTGTATTGTTCAGTCCAGGTATGTTATATTGTTCAGTCCAGGTATGTTGTATTGGACAATCCAGGTATGTTCTATTGGACAGTCCAGGTAGGTTGTATTGTTCAGTCCAGGTATGTTATATTGGACAGTCCAGGTATGTTGTATTGTTCAGTCCAGGTATGTTATATTGGACAGTCCAGGTATGTTGTATTGTTCAATCCAGGTATGTTCTATTGGACAGTCCAGGTATGTTGTATTGGACAGTCCAGGTATGTTGTATTGTTCAGTCCAGGTATGTTGTATTGGACAGTCCAGGTATGTTGTATTGGACAGTCCAGGTATGTTGTATTGTTCAGTCCAGGTATGTTCTATTGGACAGTCCAGGTATGTTCTATTGGACAGTCCAGGTATGTTGTATTGTTCAGTCCAGGTATGTTGTATTGTTCAATCCAGGTAGGTTGTATTGTTCAGTCCAGGTATGTTGTATTGGACAGTCCAGGTATGTTGTATTGTTCAGTCCAGGTATGTTGTATTGTTCAGTCCAGGTATGTTCTATTGGACAGTCCAGGTATGTTCTATTGGACAGTCCAGGTATGTTGTATTGTTCAATCCAGGTAGGTTGTATTGTTCAGTCCAGGTATGTTGTATTGTTCAGTCCAGGTATGTTGTATTGGACAGTCCAGGTATGTTGTATTGTTCAGTCCAGGTATGTTGTATTGTTCAGTCCAGGTATGTTCTATTGGACAGTCCAGGTATGTTCTATTGGACAGTCCAGGTATGTTGTATTGTTCAATCCAGGTAGGTTGTATTGTTCAGTCCAGGTATGTTGTATTGGACAGTCCAGGTATGTTGTATTGTTCAGTCCAGGTATGTTGTATTGTTCAGTCCAGGTATGTTCTATTGGACAGTCCAGGTATGTTCTATTGGACAGTCCAGGTATGTTGTATTGTTCAATCCAGGTAGGTTGTATTGTTCAGTCCAGGTATGTTGTATTGTTCAGTCCAGGTATGTTGTATTGGACAGTCCAGGTATGTTGTATTGTTCAGTCCAGGTATGTTGTATTGTTCAGTCCAGGTATGTTCTATTGGACAGTCCAGGTATGTTCTATTGGACAGTCCAGGTATGTTGTATTGGACAGTCCAGGTATGTTGTATTGTTCAATCCAGGTAGGTTGTATTGTTCAGTCCAGGTATGTTGTATTGTTCAGTCCAGGTATGTTCTATTGGACAGTCCAGGTATGTTCTATTGGACAGTCCAGGTATGTTGTATTGGACAGTCCAGGTATGTTGTATTGTTCAATCCAGGTAGGTTGTATTGTTCAGTCCAGGTATGTTGTATTGGACAGTCCAGGTATGTTGTATTGTTCAGTCCAGGTATGTTGTATTGTTCAGTCCAGGTATGTTGTATTGTTCAGTCCAGGTATGTTGTATTGTTCAGTCCAGGTATGTTGTATTGGACAGTCCAGGTATGTTGTATTGGACAGTCCAGGTATGTTCTATTGGACAGTCCAGGTATGTTCTATTGGACAGTCCAGGTATGTTCTATTGGACAGTCCAGGTATGTTCTATTGGACAGTCCAGGTATGTTCTATTGTTCAGTCCAGGTATGTTGTATTGTTCAGTCCAGGTATGTTGTATTGTTCAGTCCAGGTATGTTGTATTGTTCAGTCCAGGTATGTTGTATTGGACAGTCCAGGTATGTTGTATTGGACAGTCCAGGTATGTTCTATTGGACAGTCCAGGTATGTTCTATTGGACAGTCCAGGTATGTTCTATTGGACAGTCCAGGTATGTTCTATTGGACAGTCCAGGTATGTTCTATTGGACAGTCCAGGTATGTTGTATTGTTCAGTCCAGGTAGGTTGTATTGTTCAGTCCAGGTATGTTCTATTGGACAGTCCAGGTAGGTTGTATTGTTCAGTCCAGGTATGTTATATTGGACAATCCAGGTATGTTCTATTGGACAGTCCAGGTATGTTGTATTGTTCAGTCCAGGTATGTTGTATTGGACAATCCAGGTATGTTCTATTGGACAGTCCAGGTAGGTTGTATTGTTCAGTCCAGGTCTGTTCTATTGGACAGTCCAGGTATGTTCTATTGGACAGTCCAGGTCTGTTCTATTGGACAGTCCAGGTATGTTCTATTGGACAGTCCAGGTATGTTCTATTGGACAATCCAGGTATGTTCTATTGGACAGTCCAGGTATGTTGTATTGTTCAGTCCAGGTATGTTATATTGGACAGTCCAGGTATGTTGTATTGTTCAGTCCAGGTATGTTGTATTGTTCAGTCCAGGTATGTTGTATTGTTCAGTCCAGGTATGTTGTATTGGACAGTCCAGGTATGTTGTATTGTTCAGTCCAGGTATGTTGTATTGTTCAGTCCAGGTATGTTGTATTGTTCAGTCCAGGTATGTTGTATTGTTCAGTCCAGGTATGTTGTATTGGACAGTCCAGGTATGTTGTATTGGACAGTCCAGGTATGTTCTATTGGACAGTCCAGGTATGTTCTATTGGACAGTCCAGGTATGTTCTATTGGACAGTCCAGGTATGTTCTATTGGACAGTCCAGGTATGTTCTATTGGACAGTCCAGGTATGTTGTATTGGACAATCCAGGTATGTTCTATTGGACAGTCCAGGTATGTTCTATTGGACAGTCCAGGTATGTTGTATTGGACAGTCCAGGTATGTTGTATTGGACAGTCCAGGTATGTTGTATTGTTCAGTCCAGGTCTGTTCTATTGGACAGTCCAGGTATGTTGTATTGTTCAGTCCAGGTATGTTGTATTGGACAATCCAGGTATGTTGTATTGTTCAGTCCAGGTATGTTGTATTGTTCAGTCCAGGTATGTTGTATTGTTCAGTCCAGGTATGTTGTATTGTTCAGTCCAGGTATGTTATATTGGACAGTCCAGGTATGTTGTATTGTTCAGTCCGGGTATGTTGTATTGTTCAGTCCAGGTATGTTGTATTGGACAATCCAGGTATGTTCTATTGGACAGTCCAGGTATGTTATATTGTTCAGTCCAGGTATGTTCTATTGGACAGTCCAGGTATGTTGTATTGTTCAGTCCAGGTATGTTGTATTGTTCAGTCCAGGTATGTTGTATTGTTCAGTCCAGGTATGTTGTATTGGACAATCCAGGTATGTTCTATTGGACAGTCCAGGTATGTTATATTGTTCAGTCCAGGTATGTTCTATTGGACAGTCCAGGTATGTTCTATTAGACAGTCCAGGTATGTTCTATTGGACAATCCAAGTATGTTGTATTGTTCAGTCCAGGTATGTTGTATTGGACAGTCCAGGTAGGTTGTATTGGACAGTCCAGGTATGTTGTATTGTTCAGTCCAGGTATGTTGTATTGTTCAGTCCAGGTATGTTATATTGTTCAGTCCAGGTATGTTGTATTGGACAATCCAGGTATATTCTATTGTTCAGTCCAGGTATGTTGTATTGGACAGTCCAGGTATGTTGTATTGTTCAGTCCAGGTATGTTATATTGTTCAGTCCAGGTATGTTCTATTGGACAGTCCAGGTATGTTGTATTGTTCAGTCCAGGTATGTTGTATTGGACAATCCAGGTATGTTCTATTGGACAGTCCAGGTATGTTATATTGTTCAGTCCAGGTATGTTCTATTGGACAGTCCAGGTATGTTCTATTAGACAGTCCAGGTATGTTCTATTGGACAATCCAAGTATGTTGTATTGTTCAGTCCAGGTATGTTGTATTGGACAGTCCAGGTAGGTTGTATTGGACAGTCCAGGTATGTTGTATTGTTCAGTCCAGGTATGTTGTATTGTTCAGTCCAGGTATGTTGTATTGGACAATCCAGGTATATTCTATTGTTCAGTCCAGGTATGTTGTATTGGACAGTCCAGGTATGTTGTATTGTTCAGTCCAGGTATGTAGTATTGTTCAGTCCAGGTATGTTGTATTGTTCAGTCCAGGTATGTTGTATTGGACAATCCAGGTATGTTCTATTGGACAGTCCAGGTATGTTATATTAGACAGTCCAGGTATGTTCTATTGGACAGTCCAGGTATGTTCTATTGTTCAGTCCAGGTATGTTCTATTGGACAATCCAAGTATGTTGTATTGTTCAGTCCAGGTATGTTGTATTGGACAGTCCAGGTAGGTTGTATTGGACAGTCCAGGTATGTTGTATTGTTCAGTCCAGGTATGTTGTATTGTTCAGTCCAGGTATGTTGTATTGGACAATCCAGGTATGTTCTATTGGACAGTCCAGGTATGTTCTATTGGACAGTCCAGGTATGTTCTATTAGACAGTCCAGGTATGTTCTATTGGACAATCCAAGTATGTTGTATTGTTCAGTCCAGGTATGTTGTATTGGACAGTCCAGGTAGGTTGTATTGGACAGTCCAGGTATGTTGTATTGTTCAGTCCAGGTATGTTGTATTGTTCAGTCCAGGTATGTTGTATTGGACAATCCAGGTATATTCTATTGTTCAGTCCAGGTATGTTGTATTGGACAGTCCAGGTATGTTGTATTGTTCAGTCCAGGTATGTAGTATTGTTCAGTCCATGTATGTTGTATTGGACAGCCCAGGTATGTTGTATTGGACAGTCCAGGTAGGTTGTATTGTTCAGTCCAGGTATGTTGTATTTTTCAGTCCAGGTATGTTGTATTGTTCAGTCCAGGTATGTTGTATTTTTCAGTCCAGGTATGTTGTATTGTTCAGTCCAGGTATGTTGTATTTTTCAGTCCAGGTATGTTGTATTGGACAGTCCAGGTATGTTGTATTGTTCAGTCCAGGTATGTTGTATTTTTCAGTCCAGGTAGGTTGTATTGTTCAGTCCAGGTATGTTGTATTTTTCAGTCCAGGTATGTTGTATTGTACATCCCAGGTATGTTGTATTGTTCAGTCCAGGTGTGTTGTTGTCTAGGACAGCCCCGGTATGTTAGTATTAAGCATACAGTCAGTCTTTGGTACTATTTATTAAAACGTTTATAGTTTCGATTCGCACACAGTGCAGGATCCCTAGCTGCTATCGTAGCTGTTCTAGGCCATTTCAGTGTGCTAAAGCAATTATTATGGCTACTTATAGCTGAATTGATATTAAATAACAATATCAGCTATTTATGTACGCTAAGAACATTTAGGCATCGTTTAATGTTATAAATTACTTATTTAACTTTGTAACATATATAATAACATAACACATATAACTTTGGTTGTTATGTGTCCCTTTTCTAATGATTCTCCCACAATTTCTATGATAGCAACACAACCTGATACATTATTTACACAGTTATAGTATAGGAAATGTACCCCGTTCATAAATAACGTCATGGAATTTCGGTCTTAATTTCCCTCAACATTACGTCACAAAAATAATGAATTATATTTCATTATAATGTGACCTAATGTATACGGATACAACTGCAGAATAAACTAATATATCAATATATTATTACAATATGAACTGAACATCAGTAAACAATTATAATTGATGATAATTTATTATTTTTAATATTTTTACGCAGTCTATTATTCGCAACAAATAATATTTTTTTTTTTT